>JADDOH010013976.1:0-17847 GCA_016648135.1 Agrypnia vestita
AAATATTCAATTTCACTCTAAAAATATGAATCAATTTAAAATATTATTTAAGCCCTTCAATACCAAGTCAGTGCCATGGTAAATGGATCGATCTATCGTGCGATTAAAAATTATTTTTTTTACGGGATCGTGACTATGGGAGGGAATGTAAAATCCCAGTAGTTGATCTTGAAGTTAATTGTAATTTAATTATTAAAAATGCATTTCTTCAATTCATCCAAAAAACTTATTTTTCTCTCTTCTCTTATTGATTGTAATAATTGAGTATTCGATGAACCGGATTAATTTAATAAATTTGTTATATCGATGTGGCTGCCTTGATATTATTATTCTTAAACCACCTTTTGTTATTTAAATAAATATTTGAAACAATGTTACTTTTCACAGTGACATCTAATTAAGATTATCAAATTAATTAATTAAATTAAGATCCAATAATCGTTAAATTAGTTTGCTATATCGAGATTGCATAAATTGGATTATATCTGTGGAGGCATTATAATAATATAATTAACAATTAGTTAATAATGGGTTAAGAGGCAGTTAGAGTAGGTACTTGTCTGATGTGTTCAACATCTCATTCTAAGATGTATTAGTTAGATTTATTTAATTGTTTAGAATGTAAAATAAATAGATAGTATAAAATGTAGACTTATAAAAAATGTCTTCAAACAGTGGTAAAATTCAATTTAATGTTTAAAGTAACATAATGGTTCATTACACAAGAATACAAAATGATAACTAAATTAAATTAAAACTAAATAAAAAAAAGGCGAGAAGGTTGTAGATAGGGCTGAGGGGAGGAAACCAATAAGATTTTTAGGTTAGATGATTAGCTAGAGTATATTTGATGGTATGATTAATATTAAAAAATCTATTTATTTCAAATTAATCATTATGTGATGTACGCGAACGGTGAAAAAATTTTGTAAATACGAGGTACTTCTGGATACACAGAAAAGTATCTACTGTTTGTCGTCTCAATCTACAAGGAATGTGGAAAGATATTACTTCCAGTTGATTGAAACTATCAATATGTCCTTGCAGCACCGTATAAAGGAATATTTGAACGGCATATGCTCTTCGATATTCCAGGGTTTTCATGTTGCGAATATTTGACACTTTAAGGTAGAAATTAAAAGATACATTATATTTAATATAGACAATATCATGCAAGTTGTTGAGCTAAAGGGATAGCAAAGCGCAAGAGACTATGAACTGTGGATGAGCAAGGCTTACAATCAACAATTGACGAAGAATGGCAGATGAAAGAGTGAAATGGTTCAAGTAGGTTTCTGGTTCATCTTAGGACGGACAAAAAAGAAGAAATGAATTAACACCCAAGCTTGAGTTAATCACAAAGATTTGTTATAATCTCACCGGGAATCGAACCCGGAGCCCTCGATGCCAGTGCCATGGTCATGCCCACTGGACTACGAGGACCGCATCGAAGGGTTTCAGAATTTGGTTTTTGAACTTTGGTATTTTTACATCTCTTTTAGATCCCAGATGATCAATATAGCAGAATATGATACACATCAAATGCCTTCAGCCATCTTATTGAGGCTTTATTTAAAGTCCAGATTTTCACATTCGTGGACAGCATGGACAACAGAATATGACTAATCTTATATTTTATTATCCTCTAATTGCTGTTCACACTTATTTATTTATTTATTTAACGCTCTTATGAGTTTTTACAAAATATACAAAATATAAAATTAAAATAAAATAACATAAGACAGATATACAGTTAAAAGATTCAAGTACATATAATAGATTTGTGTAAATTAAAAAGAGAATTTTAGACAGAAAGAAGAAAAAGAAAAATTTATTATTAATTACTATTTAGTTGAGATGTAAAGAATTGTATCAATTTAGTCTTATATGCAGTTATTCTATCAGCAAAAATGTCGACCGCCTCCGCATGTTCATTCCCTAATGAGTCTAGTGTGGGGATTACAGAGTTTGCTAATGCATTAGTTCTGACATTTCCTCTATAATAGAATAATATACTGTACCTTGATGACCTCGATGGTGCATATAAGTCGATCACACTAACAATCTGGGGGCAATCAATCATGTTATTTATGATCCTATACAGAAATATTAGGTCTGTCACGGTACGTCTCAGAGACAAGTTTAATAGTTGCAAAATAACTAAGGAGATATTCATAATTGATATCTTCCAAGCGTATATTTAATTTGTAATTAATAAATCTTCAGTTTTTTTTTGGATTCTTTCAACTGACGTTGAATGATTAACATAGTGAGGCGACCAAATGATCAAGTTATATTCAACCTGAGGTCTGACAAAAGAAGTGTAGAGGATTTTATAAGTGCGCAGGTCTGTAAAGTTTTGTGCAGTTCTTAAAACAAATCCCAACGTTTTGAGACCTTTATTAGAAATCAAGTCAATGTGGGGAATGAATGATAATTTAGTGTCAAAAATTACTCCCAGATCACTTATCTTCCTAACTGATACAAGGTTTACATCATTAATTTTGTAGGTGAATTTAATAGGATTTTTTTTGTAAAATTAATACATTGGCACTTGGAGATATTTAGATAAAGTTGATTTTTGGTACACCATTTTAAGAGGGAATCCAAATTAGTTTGTTGTATCGTATAATCGGACACATTTTTCACTGATCTAAATATTGTCAAGTCATCAGCAAAAATCAGAAATTGTACATCATCAAAAATGTCGGCAATGTCATTTATAAAAATGATGAACAGGATTGATTCAATATGTGAACCCTGCGGAACTCCACTCAAAGCAAGACTTATGTCTTGATCGAAGAAGAAATTCTTATTACCGCAAAAGTGCTTCTTGCCATCTTAATTCTTATTTGATGTCGGTATTTGGGTTCCACCGCCGGCAACGAAGGTACTTATTTTTTTCTAGACATTTGACTACAATGTATTTCTTGAAACTTAATCTTAATCTTCTGTCTGTTGATTACTATGAACATTGTAATTTATATGTTTATCTATATGTTATGTTGGCTTTACTATTCTCAATCATTTTTTAGTGGAAAACGAGTCTGCAATATTATCAGCTACCAAAGCAATATTGTCAGTGAAAGATTTTTTGATGATCTCCTTTTTACTAAGTTTATCTAAGTTTTATCTTAGTAAAATGTGAAACGTCTAGTCTTTATCCAGGTAACATTCGGTACGCCTCGTTGCGAAACATTGACATTTGCGACAAAAAAACTGGTTCAGATTTTATATTAGAAAGTTGTGTAATATCATATCAATGTCGAGCACGAGAAGCAGTGAAGTGTTAAGAGCGAGTATTGAATATCATTGCACTGCCAACATTCCCCGGCCGTCTGTGGGTGACACGAGTACAAAAATAAAAAGTTGTATTACTAGAGCAGCGCATTACGCGCGAGTTTTTAAATTAAAATTGGTCGTTGCAATATTTTTCTCATTGTGAAGATATTTTTATTCACAATAAAACCATTCGCATATTTATTTATAAACTTTTTGCATGCATACTATTATCATACAATGCTTCATTGCTACATGGAAATTTCTTCCAACCAATCACACAATTTAGTGGAACAGTTGAAATAGGTTTCCGGAAAACAATATTCTTCTTCTTTTTCTTTTATTAGATCTATCGATCTATGGTACAGAAAACTACGCCTCTTGATGATGAGGTCCAGCTATTCCTCCATCTTTTGGGTGGTCTTCTCGGTGGGCAACATCCAGAGGATATTTCATCAGCTGTGCTCTATGCACGAATTCGTCGCTGTCCATCCTGGCTACGTGGCGTCCGGCATACAAAACTAGCTCGAGTAAAAGATGGATAGGGATAAGGAAGGACTAAACAAGGTTTAAGGAAAAGTAAAATGTCTTAAGTCTGCTTTTGAGCATAGATTGGCAGGTTGTATGTGTTCTGAGAAGAAGAAAATGTTCCACCGTCCAAAAGCATATCCTTCGTGTTGATACGTGACGTGTATTGTATAAATGCGCCTATAATGCATGAGATGTTTCAACAGAGGCAGGATTGGTAGATGAATATAGGGTGTGAATTGTACTCGCTATTAACAGTGTTGATTTATTGACAAATTTTCAGAGGTGGCGTTGAATAAGAAATCATGGCTACGACGTTCGGCGGAAGAGTGGTTGTACTTGCTGGCGACCGGAGCCTAGTTATTCGCATCTAGCTTCTGATTGGTAGCTGCCGGCTCGATGCGTGCTTACAGAGACGCACCTGGCTTCCGACCACCTACTCCGGCCCCGCTGGGGAAAGGAGCGTTGGCATAACCCTCTGCACTGACAATACTACAGAGCAGTTCATTGGGTCTTTTTATATGGTTCGTTATATGGTTCTGGCGCATACATATTTCCTTGAAGTTTAAAAGGGAATATTTTATCAGCGCATGTTCATCGATGTTTTAAAGCTTTCATACTGCACTACTTTTTGCCTTTAAGTAAGAGCAAAATAATAAATTGTGCATCGAATATGCTGTATTTCCTGCTCCACGTTTTATGCCTGCTAGGCTAGTCATTTTCACTGTGCAGTAAAATACCAGTAGCGTGCAGCGCATGCAACCTAAAAAGCTGTGCATTTCCAAAATCTGTAAATATTAAAAATATTAAGTAACCTATCAGATGATTGAGAATTCATTAATACGAATATATAGTCACATATCCCTCTATTTGTAATAACAAAAGAATTTCTAATTGCCAATTACGGGATAAGTGGCAATTTATATTTAATTGGATATGATTACCGTATTAATCAATTGTTAAAGAGAATACATACATTGATTTTAAGCTTTTTACTTCCTTTCTTTTAACTCGTGGCGTCTGCTTGCTTGCCGGCTTGCCAGGTAAAAAAATTTGGATCAATTTTTAACCCTTTTCCCGTGATCCAATCGAGTTGAAACTTGGCATGTAGACTCGTGGCGACGATCAAGAAGATCTATCAATTTTCGTTAAAAAAATTAATGATTATAGTATAATTTCGGATTTTTAGAAATATTATTGTTTTTTTCAAATTGGAATCATTAGAAAAGTTTGATTACTAGTATAGCGGCCCGATAATATTTTCTAAATTTGAATTACTCCGTCGGTATTCATAATAGGTACTTTACTACGAATATCGAAAATCTAAATTGACTGACAAATGTTTTTAGAATTTAATCTTCAAAGCATGAAGTGTCTTATCAAAGCTCAAAACATTGACATTTTATATTATTATATTTATATGACTTATTAAATTACTGTAAGTTTAGTGTTATATATGTTTTAATTCGTCTTTAATTGTTGTTATATTTGACAAAGAAAGGGAGTATAATAAAAACTTGGTTTTTATGGGTTACTTTTTTTATTAAACAATGAATTCCATTTCAGGGATTTTATAGAGCTTATTATTGATTGAAACATAATCTGAATTTTGACATCATTTTAGTTCAGAATGCATTTCAAATGTCGAAAGTTGAAAGATTTTTACTCCCTTTCTTTTAACTCGTAGCGTCTGCATGTCTGCTTTTCTGTTGAAAAAACTTTGGATCAATTTTCAATCATTTTCCCGTGATCCAATCGAGCTGAAACTTTACAGGCAGACTCGTGGCGACTATAAAAATGATCTAACAATCTGGTTTCTATGGGTTAGTTTTTTACTGATCGCTTCGTCATGCCCATTTAATGCAGCTATTGGCACTCACGCTCTGTCTCACACATATTATTAGTACAAAGAGCCACAAATATTTTCATTGCTGATGGTGAGAACCAGGAAGACGCGAGAACCATCCAGGTTATTGAACTAGCCTAGTTCTAGGAAATGTATCGTCTCACAAAGGCTAGGTTATGTAATGGAGGGGAGAAAGGCTTTAGGCTGTTGTTGATATTTCCAGCAATGTCAGGGAGATTGATATCCCAGTCCGAGAAAGATATCGGAAGTAGCTTACAGATCCTTCAATAATCATTTTTAATTAAGCGAGAAATATTTGAAAACAAAAGGGAAGAGAAGCCCTCAGGCAGGTAAACACAACAAATAGACAGATTTTGAGTACGGTTTATTGGGAGCAATGAATACCCTCAGTTCTCGAATGTCAGAAATTGTGCCAACTCCAAATTTTCAACTAGTACGAGACACCTAACTTCTAGTTAATCTAATAGCCTGAATCCACATATGAGATTTCATGAGATTTTTTACTCTCGAGACATTCCATGAGATTATTTTGAGACAACTGTCCTCCCTATCCTATCCTATTACTATGGGGCCTTACGGGAGCGTTCAGTGGCGTTGCGGGCACCGCACGGTTCCATGTCACAACAGGAGCACGCGTGGATTATATTCTCTTTTCTATGGTTATGGATCGCTTTGACATTGAATTTTTTATTGATGAAGTGGAGAAAAGACCTGTAATATGGTAGAAAAGACCTGTAATAGTGTGAGGATTACTCAAATATGCCAAGAACCAAGCTTGGCAGGAGTTGGTGGAGATGTTTGGAAATGGTGGGAAAAAAGAGTATTTTAGGTATTTATTCACCAAAAATGAACTGACAGAATGATATTTATGTGTCTTGCCATGGAAGACGGTCGTCGTTAACAAAGTAATGAGCGAATATATCTCTGATATTCAAAGATGGAGAACGGCACCAGAACTGTCAAACTGACGTTTATTTTCGCGCGCACAAATCGCTTATTAACCGCGGCTGTGTGAACAGATGACACAAATCGCATGTTTTGAAACGCGATTCTGAAACTGAACGGTTCCCGCTATGTCTGAACAAGCCCTAAGTCTCAAGATATGGTGTAAATATTCAAAGGGAACATTTGTTGTTGTTGGGCTGTAAAAGAAGACTTCGGTATTCGTATCGATCGATCATTATAAGCATCACATAGTCAAAACAAAGGTATTCAATGATTAGACAGGAAAGATTTGTATTAAAGATTATTTATGTATAGTAAATACATAAAACGCTTGAAATAAATTATAATGGTGTTTAATAGGTCTTGATGTTCTTCCAATTTCCATTACGAAAGAAAAAAAAAAAAAATTTTTTTTTTAAATCAATAAATGTATTTTAAGTTAATATTTATATTGTATATATTATATTGTAATCATTGAATTGTATTAAATTTAATTAAAAATCATCCTTAGGTATGTATGTACATTTTAATAATGTTATTTATTTATAACTTAATCTAATGGTTCATTGTTTATATCTTACATATTTTATTTAATGTCTTACGCTAACGATTACATTAACAATAGATATATATGCATATATGACAATGCTCCTACTTTTAAACACGAGAATAAATTCTCATTTAAAAGTTCTCAGGGTTGATGTGATGATGATGGACCCTGCAATGGGATCCGAAATTCACATCACATATTCACATATTCACGACAGAATATCCCAGAAAACTATACACAGAAGAATCTGAACGGCCGTGAAAACCTGAGAACATTGTTATTAATAATACTTATCATCTCCCTGTACATCGTATGTGATGTGATGTGATGATGATGGACCATGCAATGGGATCCGAAACGTCGGCCAGAGAGGTCACATATACACGGCAGAATATCAAAGAAAACTATACGCAGAAGATTATTAATAACACTCTAATTCTAATGTAATTAATTAAATTATTAATATTTGTTTTTGAAGTGGTTCAAATGTAACTATTGATTTGTGATATCTAAAATATAAATCTAAAATATAAATAAATAAACTAAAATAAGAAACAAATGTCTTCAAATCGACGTCTCGCTATGATTCGAAGACATGTATCGACGCAGCATCACAGGCATATGATACGACAAATCAAAAAACCTGTGCATATTCAAAAAAAGTACCCACTTTCATCTTTTATCGATTTCGACGATTTTGATCGATTAAGACGATTCCGTATACAAAAGTTTTGAAATTATACAACTTTGACAGCCGTATTAAATGTCAAACGAATGAATGTGTTTTTTGTTATAAAAACGAATATCTGACAATTAGGTTGATTTTGCAATAACTAATTTCTCGAATATCACTGAAAACTTCTAATTTTCAATTCAGTAACCAATCATTCGTCAGCTTTTGAATTGAGCATCTTTATGATTGGTATTCGATTTAAGATGGTCGACAATACATTATTTATATTACTGGAACACTAATTTCTTGTGAATAAATTTTTGACAGTTTAATAGAAGCGTGCGCATTCAGTGAGCTCGCATTTCGCTACACGCATTTCAACTTGCGTTACAATGATAATTTTACCCTCAATGAAAAATTCAAACATGTCTTCTTAAATTTGAAGACATGCTTTTATACACTTTCTTTATGTAACATCATTCATTTTCTAACTAATAAACATGTTTTCTTAAATTTAAAACAAATGTTATTATCTTAATTTTCTTACTGTAAATAAAACAATTCATTAAGCCATCCTTCTTAGTTGCCATATTAAATAATAATAATATGACATTTTTTCCGACGCTTATGTCAAAGTTGAATCTCCCAACTAATAAATAAATTCGAAATTGGAACATTTTTTCATACTTACGTTCATTTAAATTATTAGTTCAGTAATAGTGAAAAATTGATAACTTTAATCTAAATAATGACCAAATCATATGTAAATGTATAAATATCCACTTTACGTAAATTTTTAAGTTTCAGAGCTCTAGCTAGTCGGGAAATTAGTGAAAAATCAATTACAAAATTTACCACACACAGATAAAGAGAGTTAAATAAAAGCATGTAAACATTTAATTTCACTTGTGTATTTTTTATCATAGAGGAAAGCAAATACAATTAATATGGAAAAAAATGCTGCCTTTTACCCAGGCAGGGTAGAATATAATACATATGTGTGTGAGATATGACTCTGTTCTGTTCTGTTCTATAGGATCTATAGAATGTTATGGTTTTATGGTGTTATGGTGAATCACGATAACTCCCGTTGTTCTGACCAGAATCCGATAAAATTTACCTGAAAATTTAACCTAACATATATCTGGCTGATCGATCATCTTGTTTCAAAGTGGCAGATATTCAAAAACTATACTTTACTCCATTAATTTTTAAGATAGATGTAAAGGTAAAAAATTACTCATTAACTTTGTAACCAGTGCCAAAGGGGATTTTTTGTAATCATTTTTTATATTTTTTATTTATTCGAATTGAAGCTTACAATGCATGAAGATGTTTTACAAAAGATTAAAGCGTTTGAATAATATCTGCTCCATACATCTATTAATTGCTTACATTAATATCTATAAAACTACTAACTTAAAGGTGATGTTTGTGTTTGTGTGTGTGTGTGTGTGTGTGTGTGTGTGTGTGTGTGTGTGTGTGTGTGTGTGCGCGCGTAGTGTGCGCTGTACGTTGGTTTAAAGCATATGAAATCATTATTTTTAGTTCATTAATCATTAGTAACCTTTCTTAATCCGTAGAGAATTCCCTGAGGTTCTTCAAGTAGACTAATATCCGAAGATGAATCTCCGCGTCAGCTTCGCATAGTGTCTATTCGTGAACTTTGTGATACTCTTCTTTGGTTTACATTTCTTGAGCTTTCGCCGACATCCTTGTCTAGTAAGTTAGAAGATTTTTCTTAACTTTAGCGTATGGATAAAAGCAAAGAACGGATGAAAACAATATAGATTGTTTTTATATTATCTTCTCTTATTGCGGAAACATGTAAGTGAATGATTTCCATAAAAAAATTCTTCATACTTAATAGAATCTTGGTTATTATATTGTATTTTATTTGTTTGTATTCTAAAAATAAAATACAATGAAAAATTAACAATCGTACAGACCTTTCGAAAAAAATTATCCTTAGTTGCATTTTGCAACCCTTAAGAAAATATAACCACCCCACACCTCTCTCCTGGACGTGTCAACCGCCTCCTGTCTGGATCGAACTGGAAACATGATTTTTATTTATAGACTTTGCACAATAATGGTATCCCCCATAAACTCGTATTTAACTTAATCTATAACCTAGGTAACCATAACGACCATTAACATGCATACAAAACGAATAACACAGGAATCGAAATCTCGGCCAAAGTTTAAAGCTATTTCTATACAAAGTGTCTCATAGCTACTAGCAAAAACTTTAGAGGTAGATTCCTGTCTTGATAATAAGTGAAAATGCTCAAGCAACCATGCCTTATTATCAATATTTATGGAGATACGCAATATAAAATTTTGCGTTTTTTTTTTCAATATTTCTGACTTATTTTTTTTGCAAAAAGTTTAATTATCATTACAGTTTCTTCTATCGATTATGAAAAATTCATTCGTTTCAATACAACTCAAACAAAATGATAAATACAAAAAATTTCATTTATGTTGTTTTTTATAAGGATTTTTTTTTTTTTTAAATGGAGATGCGTACACGGAATTCGTGTCACATCAATATTTTTACTATTTTCAAATTAAGCTAAACGCTTGTGCTATGAAAACAGGACTAACTTGCTTGTCTGGAGTGAGATTCGAACCTGCGACCTTTGGATTACGAGGCGAGAGTCCTAACCACAAGACCAACAAGCTAGTAAATATTTTTAAAAAATGCAAACTTTTATATTGCATAACTCCAATAATATTGATCATATAGGTCATGGTTGCTTGATCACTTTTGACTCATTAACAAGGCAGGAATCCACCCGTAAAGTTTTAGCTGCTAGCTATGAGATACTCTGGTAGCTTAAATTTGCATCTCAGTGAACGGCTATTAATGATGTGAAAATTTAATCTATGTGACGCATCTCCTCGATAAAGCTATAAATAGCACGAAATTCTAGCCACGTTACATGCTTTGTGCATAGATAAATTGATGTTATGAGCCTGCGACACGCGACCGGCGCCGCACCCGGCATTCGGCGCCGCATCGGGAAACTCAATAAACTGCGAAACGTGCTTCTTGGAAAACTGAGAAAACTGCCTCTGGCGGGATATGCCGGATGGTGACACTCGCAGCTCAGTGAAAGGTGCCAACTTTGACTCATCCACGGCACTCAGAAATAGAGTGTCTTAAGATAAATTTTTTAATTCAAATACATACGGGGTGGCTCATAACTAGTAGCAAAAAAAATTCAAGTGGATTCCTGCCTTGATAAAGAGTCCTAATTAAATGTTCAAGCAACCACGACCTAAATCAATAGTCATGGAGATAAGCAACATCAAAGTTTGGATTTTTTTTTCAATATTTCTGAGTTTTTTTCCAAAGAATTGGACTATTATTAGAGTAACTTATATTTATACTCAATTACAATGCACCACAAAAGCAATAAATCAAAGTTTTGTCACAAAACTAAACAATTGAAATGGTTTTCCTTGTATTTTTATGGAAAATAATACGATAAAATATGATATTACGTTTATTCATATTTTCACATATATTTAGTTTATTTATTAGAAATATGTAGGTACATATCTAGCTATTACTACTACCTACTGTGGCGTATAGAGGCAAAACCGCCACTACGGCGCCCATATGGATAGTGGTGTTTTTGCATCTATACGCCACCACCGCTATCCTATAACTAGTTTTAGGAAAGGTTAATACTACTCGTCGATGGTACCACGAAAATATTTTATTTTTATATTTAAGATAATCCTATAAATTTATTCGTAACTAAAGATATGGATATATGACGTAATTGATTACATATGGCGAATATTAAACATAACAAAATTCTGGGTATAATATGTTCTGAGAATACAAATAGGTAAATAAACACAATACATCGAATGAAAGACTTTTAAGAAATAGAAATATATAGAATTTTTTTATTTAAAATAAAATAAATACATACGTGTTACAGTGACAGTGAATATTAAACTTTTTTATACGTGCTTAAATGTCTCCAGAAAAGTTAAAACTTGTGTTTGGGGTGTACTTCCATACATATTTTTCATATAAATAGCTTCGTCTGTGTGAGACTTCTATAATTTATATAATTCTAAATTAAGTAATAATCCCGCCGTAGACAAATCCAGTAATTGTGTTCTCAGAACATACATATAAAATATTTTTAAACATATATACTGGTCTATAAAAGGAGTAAAGCAATTGAAAATATTGACTTTCAGGCTTATTCTAGTGTATATGTTAAATAATTCGGATGAATATCATATATACATTAAAAAGAATATTGCTAAGTACATTTGCACATTGAAAGTATTGAGGTATCTTTACCAACTATGAAATCTTTGTAAACTATTTGTCTCTAGCATACATAGTCCCTTCAAATACATGGATGGTTTCAATTTGAAACATACACAACTTTCAATACTCTGTATCTCGCTAGCATGCATTTATAGCTACCAGCGTAACAGAAACCCTTCTAAAACATTTATCCTTATTAAGAGATTGTACAGCCTGTTGGAAATTTGAATGAATCATTTGACAGTTAAGATTCCGAACGCCATTTGGCGTATTATTTACATATGAAAACTGTGCTTCGCTTCTATATAACTGCTCCTTCTATCTTACCATAATGCGGTCATTTACTGCTAATAATTTAATACCGGTAATTTTAATTTAATTTTTACATTTTTCATATTTTCGACTCCAATTTAAACAACCTGTATACACTATTTTTTTTATCTATTTAATATAATTTAAACAACCTGTATAAGAAAAAAATTCCCTTTCGATGCACAAGAGCTTGCTTCTTTTTTGGAAAGGTACAGGGAAAAAAATGTATCTTTAGTAAAATAATATGTATCACAAGTAAAAACATTCTGTAACCAATATATATGAATAAAATAAAAAAAGCATACGAATGAAAAGGTACCATATTTTAACCCATTTTTACATTTTTGGTAGAATCGTGTACCTTAATCAAAACAATACTTCATTAAGTTTCCAAAATGATTTTCTAATATTGAACATAGGTAGAGTCCATTCACTTTAGGTAAGCCTTTTGCATTAGTGTGAGTAATACCGTCTGTAACACGTAAATTGTGAAATTGTATTCGTTTTTTAAACTAACTTCATTGGCCGCTCCAGTAACACTCTGACCGGCGAGCGGAGCGGTCGTTTCTTTGTTTAATATTTTTTTCTTAAAGATACGGTGACTACAAAATCACGAATATTTTTAAATTAGTAAAGGAGAAATCGCTTTCAGGTCAAACAAATGAGATAGTTTTAAATGTATATAAATATCTCGAAGAATTATATAAAGATAAGTTATATAAAGATAAAATGGAAAAGGTTGATAAAATAACCATCAGCGAATAGAAAAATGTTTGCTGACATACAAAAGGAATTGAATCTGAGCACGCGACGAAGGATATTCAAATGGATGAAATCACAGACTTTAATCAATTTAATATGAATTTAGACGAGGATTCGGAGTCCGATACAAACGATTATAGTTTATCTGATTAAAATTAACTACAAGAATTCGAAATTATTTAACCACAATTATACGCGCTTATATATTAATTTTAAAAGCCATAATCCGTCAAAAATAACGTAATTTTATTATATATTTCGGCCGCCAGTTAAGGCTGTGAGAACAGCGATATCCATAGAGCTATTGCATAGAGAATGATATATTTTAATTAATACTAATTACATATGCCTTATAATAGTGAATATACCTTCAAGTCTTTAAATATTTAAAACAATCATGAAATTAAAAAAAAAAATCTAATTCTGAGTATTTTATTAAAAAAACATAAAGTCAATGTCTTATTTTATTTAACAATTTTGAAATCATACTAATTTTGAAAGCGAAATTAGATCAGTTATTGGATTCTAGTTACGGTTACGAATAGATTTCTAAATAATGATTATTTGGGGATTAAAAAAATGAAATATAGTTTATTTATAATACATATATGCTTATTTCAGGTTAAGAAAATAAAATACTATTCATATATTTTTTTGCGTCTATTATTTACTCAAAAAAGAATGTTACAAGATTTTGTAAACGGACTGTTACTCACACTAATGCAAAAGGCTTACCTAAAGTGAATGGACTCTATCAAGCAATTTCCTGATATTCGTATTTGAATGATATTCGAATATTTAACGTATCTGGCATTACACTTTAATATATTTACACACTAGCTGTTCATACCCGGCGTTGCACGGGTTAAGGATTAAGTTTAAAATAAATTTGTAAGGTTAAACAAAAGTTAGATTCGAACGGTATAGATTTGCATCGAAAATATAGCAGAGGGAAGGGATAGGGTAAAAGAATAGGGGTAATTTTCGCATATACAGCGACAACATAAGACTACCAAAGAAAAAGAAAAACACCTCACAAAATTGTATGATGTATAAAGATCTTCGATAGCCTGCCAAAGAAAATTCAAAACATGGAGAATGTAAGGAGGTTTAAACTGAAGTGCAAAATTTATATCATAAAAACTTTTAAATGATTAGATGGAATGCAACATGTCCAAGTGAAAACATATATTAGCCCATACAACATTATGTGTGGAACTAAATTATTAAGATAAATAAATAAATAAAATATGTTACCCGCCGAGTCCTTAAGAATAAGTTTCCGAATTTTGAGTCCGATCGGTCGAAAGGTAAAGATTTACATTGAAAATATATCAGGGGAGAGGAAGGGTTAAAATAATATGGAGGAAATGTTTCATATATTACCCGCCGAGTCCTTAAGAATACGTTTCCGAATTTTGAGTCCGATCGGTCAAACGGTACAGATTTGCATCGAAAATATGTCAGGGGGAGGGGAAGGGGTAAGAGAATAGGGAGGAAATGTTGCCTACGTTATCCGCCGAGTCCTAAAGAATATGTTTCCAAATTTTGAGTCCGATCGGTCAAATGATACAGATTTGCATCGAAAATATGTCAGGGGGAGGGGAAGGGGTATGAGAATAGGGAGGAAATGTTGCCTATGTTACCCGCCGGGTCTTAAAGCATAAGTATGTAAAATTTGAATCGAATTGGACAAACGGTGTGGATTTGTATAGAGAACAGACAGACAGAAATTGAATTTTATAGATATAGATATAAACATAATATTTGAATTTTAAACTTCTGTAGGTTCTTCACTAAGTTCGTCATCTGTTCTGGAAAATCTCACATGTACGCAAAATGGTAAAAGTTATATCGGATATTAGATATTTTCTTGGAACGAAGTTACAATATTAGTAAGCGTGTTTTGCATGATCCTATTTCAAGTATACATTTGTGGACACTTTCAATTCAACAATTCTGGTGTTTATAATTATAAACATTGTGTGTAATGATTTTTATATTTGAAAAACATGTCAATTATAATCATGATTTTTCTGAATGTTCGAATCAGTTAATGGAAAAAGATTTTGACATAACGATGGAACTATCTATTTCATAAATGAGTAAAGTAGACCTTCGATTGGATAATTTTGAAAAGTACATAGAAATAAAAATAGGTAAATCATACAAATGTTACCAAAATATCATCATTAAGCAACTAATTTTAGCCTCCGGTAAAAATACCTTTCATGAAATTTTCCTGTCTTTCTGTATACTCATTTTCACATCGCACTTTTTTAGTCAGGTACCAGAATTATTTTTAAATAATGTTTAAACTATTTTTTTTTTTAAAAGGATTATAATTGTTTGTTTATGATTAGTATTTTATCGCCTTAGTGGAAGGGAGTTTCCGAAAAACCGAAACTGAAATGGTTGTAAAAAAAAATGCGTTTTAAATTTGTTTATATAAAAAATTAATAACCACAATGTATTTACATTAAACATTGTCATGGGATCATGGCTGTGGGGGGCAAATAAAAAACTCAAAATTAATTAAAGTTTATTTAATCACACAAATTAGAGCATTGTTCTTAAATTCACTCTAAAAGTTTCTAGAATATTTCATACACTAATTCATTCAATTCGTTCTACAATCTCCGCTGCACTATTTATCACTCCTAAATATCTTGTGTCTAATATACTGATGAACGTTTGCACTAGAAACTTCTCACTTCTCCGGTAGGTACTGTCTTCATTTATCTTCTTGAATCACATTCGCGTTAGCAACACACGATAGCCCGCTATCATCATGAAACACTGCGCAATAGTCAGTCGATCTCTTTTTATAAGTAATGTCGGTTTCTCGATGTTTCCTGAATTTACAAGAATAGCCCGGTCGGTTTCATATTCATGTGGGCCGTTCGAGAGATTTCAATAATGCGTAACTCTCTCCTGACAATACAATAAATGTAAATAAATTCTTTTTGGTGGACTTTGAGCATAATTTTGATTGTATGTACATGTGCTTCAATTATGTACTTAAATTTGAAAAAAACATTAGCTTATGTAGCTGATACCATTGGTATACACATACTTATTGTGTAAAGGTTATATTAAGTAATTTTATAGTTTATAAGTTTATAGTTTATAATAGATTACTTAAGTTTCTAAACGAATATCCACTGTATTCAAAATTTCTCCAAAGAACTTTTAACAGTTGGCGATTGTTCATAATGAAAATCTTGTACATATTCTCTTTATAACTTAATGCTTATGTATTTCAACTATGGAAGCCAAGAGAAACTTAATAATAATATATATTATATTTTAGATATTCCGTTCATTAATATTTATTCATATCCGATGGCTAATGTTAAATTTTCTCTTTAGCGAACTACGAATAGCAAACACGACCCCAGCTCAGCTCATTAATAAAGGAAAAAACAAACTCACTCGCAAATGAAATCTACCTTACTTTTTCTGTTCGTTGTCGTACTATTGCCAATTAATTATATGCTTAAATAATTTAAAATTCATAGCTGTATAATGTAGTATTCACCTTGGGTCAAGTCAGAATAAACAACATTTTCTTGAGTAACTTTGTGAAAGGCCATTTTAAAAAATATATTGAAAAATGATAACTTTGTTTACGTTCACTATTTTTTTATAACGATTGGACAATTTTCGATGCTCACGCATCATCTTCAGTAATGTTACTAATACTAAACTTAAGACTTAAGGTTGCTTTGGGACTTTTAACCACTAAGTTTTCAAAAATATCTAGTTTCATTCCCTTTTTACATCTGTTTATTAAATCTGTGCTATTGCTGTCGAGTATTATGTAAAAAAGGAAAGAAACTACATATTTTAGAAAACTTAGCGATTAATAGTAACAAAATTGTGATCAATATTCAAACTCCATATATTACATCCCCTATCGTGCGCTTAATGACCACGCCCACATACCCACTGAACTCTAATCTCCACCCCACTCCTCACGCCGTCCTTTAGTCTTTAGTGTTAGTAACATTACTGAAGATGATACGTTAGCATCGAAAATGTTATAATCGTTATAAATAAGTAGTGAAAATAAACAAAGTTATCTTTTTTTTTTTAAATATAAATAACATGTCTTTTTTATGACTCTATTGAGGAAAATTTTTATCGTGGTTTCGCTAATAATTTTATTTAAAAAGAAATATTTTATTATTTATTTGTTTACGCACATTATAGGCTTTTAAATATTGTTTTATATACTTCTTTCTATATATAATAAAGAAAGAAGTACGTATACACAACAATATCAGGTGCAAGCAGTAAAATATTAGTTCAATAAAAAATAAAATAATTAAACAGAATTGTTTTATTTTATACAGCGCAAAATTGGGAATTCACCGAAACGTCACACGTGCACATCGCACAAATCAAGTAAAAAATAATAGCTTATAAAGCCTATCTCACCCTACGCATGCATTCAAATTTCAAGTCTCTGTCATAGTTCGTGTACACAGATCTGCACTCTATGGTCGTGTACTTTAGAGTTGAAATGAAATTACCCGTCGAGCCGTCTATAACGTCTATGGCATCTATAAGTCGACAGCGAGAGATGAGAGAGAAATAAACGGAGACGTTTTGTCTTGCTC
>JADDOH010013977.1:0-92251 GCA_016648135.1 Agrypnia vestita
GGCGGGTTCGGAAGCGTTCGTGCCGCACGCTCGGGTCGGTATAGTGCAGCCTCGCCATTGTGTAGATGATACTTCTTAAAACAATACGATACGTTCATTCTTTGTTCGGGTTCGAATAAATACAACTTAATGCCTTATGTACAAAAATACCTATTGTTTCTGCCACTTTTTTGGCACTTGAAGCGCTTTCAATAAATTTAGACGTCATTATATTATAATCTCCTAACGAGTGGGAAAATAGTAATATCAGATTATTTTTCGATTATTTGCGTGGGATGTATGTACCTACCTACCTAGTTAGCCTTGCTAATATTATGTTTTACGCACACATTTTGTATAGGTACATGTTTAGAAGGTAGAATTTTATACGGAAATATTAATAAAATAATGTTATCTACCTACTATGCTCATAAAAATCGTAATCTAATCTATATTGTGAATGCTTTGATTAATTTAGTGCATATAAAATTGAAAGATAATTTACTATTTATTATGGTTGTAATGCGTACGGCGTCATTATTTAGGTACCTTTGTGAAACACAAAGTGATTTAGGCAATATTTGCATTTTTCAAGACCAAAATAAAATTGTTTATTTACATAAAAAAGCATTGCTAAAAAAAAGTGAAAACACTCTTTTATAGTGGATAGGTACGTACTCATATTAAATTGTCAATAATATTTTAAGAAATGTTAAGATTCTTTTTTAGTTTTCATAACAATATTCAGTATAAAATTAAGTTTTGTTGTACAAGTTATTATGGGACATACCTACTGCTCAGCTATATTGTTTTGTTATATTAATTAAAATACACAAAGAATCAATTTATGACAGGACAGACGATTATGAAATATTGAAATATTGTTTTGCCACATTAATTAGAATACACTATACACAAAGAAACAAGTTATCACAGGACAGACGGCTCAGCCAATCACAGCGTCCCGAATATTATGACGTATTCTGTGTTTATGTTTTGCTTTAGCAAGGGACGCCGAGAGCATTTATTTTGCGCCGAATGGAGCGCGGTCCCCGAAGTTTGTTAGCAAAAAGTTCGGTAAAAAGACATTTTTTACATTTCGAATACACAGTATTCGTGTGTTAAATGGTCTTACTTGTGAATATCACGAGCGGCCGTCAGGCAAGCGTGGAAATCGTGAAAGTAGTGACATTATTTGCAATTTGCAACCCGGAAAATGTCGCTTACTCATTGTGTTTTCAAGAGGAACATTCGAAATTTTAAATGGCAAATGTCACGTTTTTTTGTTCAAAAGAAATTAAGGCTTAATTAAATTTAATCGCGTACTGTCGGTTTCATGATGTCTTTATCATTTATGCTTATTCCTTTTTTTCATTCAATTTTCAATCTGAGCTGCTAGGTAGGTAGGTACCTACCTAGGTTTGCACGATCGTATTAAATCCTTAGCAGGCGTTTTGTAAATAATTACTACATAGCACATTGAACAACTTATAATTATTACTAGTATTTCCGATGATAATATATACACATGTTACCCATATATGTTAGAAAAAAACTTCATTAGTAGGTACTGGTGGGTACCTAACGTTTATTATAAGTTTGTATTAATATTCGTAGATATAAATGGAAGAGCCGTAAGTACTACAGTGCGTTTATGCTTTACATATAAATAAAATGTTTTCCTATGCAGTAAAAATTAGTACCTAGGTATGATAGGCATGAGCTACCTACTTTTTTAAAGGTTTACATTAATTGTATATACTTTAGGTAAATGGTTTGACAATTAAAACTAACTGTGTACTAGCTGTACTACTAAATAAAAAATAAAATAACAAAATAATAAAAATACTAGCTGTAACCCGTCAAAAATAATAAGTATTTTCTTATTTACAGCCGACACCCATAAAATAGTAATATCGACTTTCATCAAAATATTTGAACATATTTTTTATTTCCCCTGCAGGCAGTTAATTGTACTATTCTAAAACCTGGCAATTGGGCGGAACATGAAATAGTCCGAGTCTTTGCTAAGTCCTATATGTAGGTACTATATTTTTGACCTGTAATGCAGGCTCGGCGGTAGTAACATCGCTATCGTTGGCGCCTTCGGGTATGCTGGCCCCATCTCCGGCCGTTTAATTTCGCTTTTTAGAGCCGTGAATTCGAACGAAATTACGGACGTTACACGAAGTTACGGGGACAAACGGACGGACAAACAACGAAATTATTATGTTCAAGTATCCCAGTGATTTCGGTTTGTAAATCTGCGTTATGAAATTTTAAACATTATTTTATTTAATACTTTTATTTTAGCGGTACCGGGATCCTTACCACACGCCTCCAATACCTTTTGGAAGTCAAAAAGATTTGGGAGGCACCGAGTATGTAGTAGGAAGACCTCTTTTCATTTAAGAAAGACAATCGAATTAGTATATGTAAACCGTGCGTATACCAAAAGATCATCTTTTTGTGACATATCATTATTGTTTTACAATGAAAAGTATTCATTTGCATTTCATATACATATTTTTAATGTATATTGGGTACAAGAAAATTCCTTTAAAAATGTGGTGGTTTTGTTATAAGATATATCAATATGGTATTTTGTTTTGTTGATATGCCAAAGAAACACTTTTAATGCTTACAGTATCTACTGTTGGAAATACGAGAACAAAAAAGTTTTAATCCCATAATATATTTAGAAAAGGTGTAGATAGTGCATTCTGGATGAGATATGCTGATTTTTGTGTTAAAATTTATCCCAATTACAATCATTTCGTTGTCCGTCTGTCCGTCCGTCCGACCGTCCGTCGTTCTGTCACCGTAACTTCGTGTAACGTCCGTAACTTTTTTACAGTAAAATTTATTTTTCCAAAAATTAATTTTTCTGAAAAAAATATTTTTCCCAAATTTTTTTAAAATAAAATAAACACATACCTATTCCTTAGGAACCGATATGTAAAATTACCGTCATTTTTGACGGGTTACAGCAAGTACTATAATATTTTTGAGGTATTTCATTATTATATATACGTTCTATAATAACATCAAACATTATTGTTAATTTAAATACGTAGTTACCCCATATACTTTAAGAAACTAGTATTTATAAACAGTTTTTAATCTGTTATTTTTTATATATAGGATGGGTATGATAATTAAATGGATTTCGTAAAATAATTCCGTTTAGTATTGTTGTAATTTTTTTTAAATAGAGATGCGAACACGGAATACGTGTCACATCAATATTCTTACTATTTTCAAACTAAGCTAAACGCTTGTGCTATGAAAATAGGACTAACTTGCTGGTCTGGAGTGAGATTCGAACCCGAGTCCTAACTACAAGACCAACAAGCTACTCTCGGTTATATTATCATCGATTTTTTTATTATTTTTTTATTTATTTAATTTATGGTACAAATACAGTTCTTATATATAACATATCAGATAAATCATATTTTTAAATACTTGTAGTCACGTAGACCTCATCAGTGAAGAGAAGCTCTTGAGTCTGATGAGGGAGCCACAGTTCTTATTCCTTGTTATAATATATAGGTACATAGTGTATACAAGTTATTTATTAATACAGTAAAAAAGGTAAATTGATATGAAAGTATAGGAGTTATTTTGAAAAAAGCTTAATATAAAAAAGAATTATATTATCATTTTCAATGTATACCTACATATTTATTCTGGGTAATAATTAATTTACGTTAAGTGATTACTATTGCGATTTGGGTGGTTTTTTCCCAAACAATGTCAATTCTATAAATGTTAAATGCTCTGTTTCACCCTGCTATAACTGGAATTTCCCATCTGCTTGTAATATATAATTGACTTATTTAGACATTTTTATTTAAGTACTTTGAAAACACACTGCTCACTGCTAACTTGTATACCTAATCTTAAAAAAGTTGTTTAAATGGAATTTCTTAACAACATGGTAATAATATTTTCCGCTGCATAAACATATTCTATATTTACATTTAAATAGTGACAAAACAAAATTCGGCGAAATTCGTTAGACAAACCATTGATTTTGACATATAGTAGAATAGACATTGTTTAAGACCGAACGCTTATTCTAACTCGGAGAAATTAGGAATGTAAGTATGTGGGTAATTTTTAAGGACAATAATCATACCTTTGTCTAATTAAGTAACCGGTTTAGTATTAGAAAAATATCTTAGATGGTAGAGAGACGGAAAAGAAAGATATCAAAAAGAGGGTGACAGGAGCGAAAGGTGCTTGAATGCAATAATTTCTAAAAAATAAAAAGCAAGGACAAAGCAGGACTACCGGTACACAATGGAATACTAATTTGAAATGGTACCAAAACTGATGTAAGTATGTGAAATCTGGAGTTGATAAAAGATAAATAAATGTAGAATAAATGAATTGGAAAATAAATCATTTAGGCTTTTGTGAGCAAATCCATTTATGAAAGAGTAAAGAATTAATAAATTAGGAATTCACGTTAAGCTGATCTTAGCTTACTGAATAGAATAAAAAAACGAGCAAGCCATGCAGTAGTCCCATACGATGTGTAATGTTTGACATCTCACAATTAAAAATATCAACTGAGCAGCAACAGAAATTAACATCATAATTTAAATATTGTATGGTATTAAATATGGTAAATTATATGTTTCTATTTATGTTCATAGATGGCGGTAGTGTGCCGCCATACATTTTGTATGAAAACATTGAATAAATATTTAAAAATGATCACATAAGTTAAATTAAATTTGGGAATGTAAATCATTAAGGATAGTTATTGTTTACATTAATGTAAAAATATAAGTATTTATTGGATAGTTTCGAAGATATAAGAACAACAATACAAAATCAGAAGCATTGGCTGTTGGAAGTGTGCGTCAAGGCTGTGATGGCACTTGCTGGACATTGATTTGTTTATAAACGATGAGGGTCGCTCGGGTGTTCTGGTCCTATTGAGGGAATGAATGAGGATAGAAGGGTAGTGGAACCAGACACTATAAGGTTGTCTTGATGAAGAATCGAGAATCGTGTGTGGTGCTCCATCTGGCAAACCGCATAATGTTAAGTCAGAAAGCTTCCTGAATTCGGCTATTTTAAATTAATAACTAAACAAGATTCTCCACTACTTGATTCCGGCAACGGACCACTGGTTTCAAAATAAACTAAAGATATAAGTAAACATCATAAAACAAAGTTTTATTTTTCCCTTTATGTAACAAAAATAAGTTATACAATTAATATTGCTTTTATTATCAGAACTCAACCTTCCGTCTGGCGAGCTTATCAAAAGAGTCACTCGTCGATAAATTTCTCGAGTACGTTTTAAAACTATTTAGTTGAACGATCTTGATTTTTTTCATTTAGTCACTGCCATTTCCGGTTATTTTATTTATCTTCTTGATATACAAGGTTCTGTTCCAAGAACCTTGCTTCTGTAGGCTTTGAATTCAAAGTAGTAATACGTCCGCAGGGTCAGTGGTTGTCACTGACAAATCGACTGATCCGAGTATAAAACCCGGCACTTAGTATATGTTTCGTTTTTCATCACAAAATCATTATGGTCATTGACATTAATAATGATCCGATGTGCAAACGCATTCATAATACAATGAGTAGTCTTAATATGTTTTGAAATGCCAGTAAGATGGCTTTGACCTTTTTGTTCTGAAAGTATATGCATGCGTCTCAGGACGCGATGATCAGATATCTTCAGGCACGTTGTCGCCTGATGTAAACTGGGCATTAGAACATGTATATATTTATTTATAGCTTAAATAACCATCCCAAGATAGGCGCAATATATAATTCCTAAAGTTGTTAACTGTTAGTGAAGTCACATACAGAAAGAATATGCTTTGTAGTGCCATGCCCCTTAAACGGACGTTGACAATGAAATTGTCCTATACTACAGTCATAGCTGATTGGTTGTCGTCCAAACCTTTATCTTTAATTCTTTAGGTACCTACGATATTCTTCTTCCAGGACACCAATGTTCTACTTCGACTTTATAAGACCAGATGTGGATGATTTTTGTAGATGGTGCATAACATGTGAGACCAATGAGTTGATAAGGTACCCAAAGTGCGATATTTTCGAGTGGGAAGGTCTGAAAATTTGCTGCGGTACGGAGGATGAGGAAAGGTGTTTCATGATATGCTATTTTTTAACTTTAATATACTAGTTCTTATAGAATTATAAAATCTATATTTCTTTCCCTTACTCCATATATTCTTTGTTCCCGGTAATCTTCTGTCATCTTAGTTAGTTTATTAAATAAGTGTTCTTCCAACTCACGTATTTAATCAAATAAGTTGTTATTAGATAGAAAGTAGTTGGTAAAAGTATCGAAGTGGACAGAACTAATGCATTTTTTAGCCGCAAGCGGGGTACGTACCCAGACAATTGTACTGTGTACAGAATAACATTTTCCCACGATTCTAGGCTTACCTCTATAGAAATAATAAACAGGTGTGATAGTTAAAACTAATGAATGTAAGATAAATCTTTAAACTGCATATTGTCCTTATTTCTCCTTGACTTCTTAAAACAACATTTGCCAAAATTAAATTGAATAAAAATACTAAAAAAATGACCGTCATATAATTTAAAGGGAGATAGACAGAATTATAACATTATGTTGTCATTGTAATAAAAAAAGTGCTTCACAGTTAGATAATTATCTTGAAACCTTGACCATACGAGTGATATAAAAAAACATGTAATTGAGTTCTCATGTCCAGAGTCATTTGGAAATAATTTACACTATTTCGGTCCGCCTCATTCTGTGTTACCTGCCGGAGAAGCACGGCAGACTATCCCAGAAAAGTCTATACACAATGTTTAACTTGTGTGAATGGTAAACTTGCAAAACCGTGGAATTCTAAAACATTTTAGAGAAGATTTTTTATATCTAGGAACGTGCGGTTAAGGCTGGATATCCACTGCAATGCATGTTTATTCGAAAACGTGTTAATTGCTTACAATTTTTATTTTAAAATAGAAAAAAAGTAACCCATAAAAACCAAGTTTTTATTATACTACCTTTCTAATTTACTAGTTGAAACATTTTTTTTTCGCTTAACCTAGGCGTTGGGCTTCGGTCGGGCGACCCTTCTAAAGGGAGTAATAAAAATTTTCCAAAAATCCAAAATTATACTATAATCAGGTTTCGCGTCTACCAGACGCGTTGAAGTATTTTCTTATTAAGTTGTATGAAAAAAAACATTCAAAATTTCAAAAATCCAAAAATTTATTAATTTTGTAGACATACAAAAATTTGATAGACCTTCTTGATTGTCGCTACGAGTCTGCTTGAAAAGTTTCAGCTCGATTGGATTACGGGAAAGGGGTTTAAAATGGATCCAAAGTTTTTTCGTCAGAAGGGAAACAAGAAGAGAAGCAGACGCCACGAGTTAATATAAAGGGAGTAATCAGAATGTTTTTGAAAATAGTGGTTAAAGATTCAAAGCGCCTGTGCAAATACAATATATTGTTTGAAAACATCAAAAAACGTAAATTTTTTTGCAAATTTATAATTTTATTTTCGATTAATAACGCCGAAATATGCATTTGCAGACAATGTCAAGCCGTAAAAGAAAGGCAAAGAATTAAAGACTTTGAAATGTAGTGTAGGGCAAGAACTCTGAATCTCTTGGAAGTAGGGTCATACTTCAACATGTATGGGTCTTTTCATATATGCCTGCAATTGAGTTAGGTTAGGTTAGGTTAGGTTAGGTTTACGAATACGAGAAGGGCGTATCCGTAAACTAAACACAACGAAACAATGCGCGTATTACGCACTATTCCCACACTAACTCAATTGCAAGCTTATATGAGAAGACCTATACATGTTTAAGTATGGCTTTGCTACCACGAGATCATCTCTTGGTAGTAGGGCCATATTTACCATACCATATAAAAGCAAAGACATTGTTGCCTTCGCTTTTACACCACACAAATTATACATATCACTGCTTAAACGACAACGGTTCCAATTTTAAAATCTCTGACAATAGTCGTAGAAAAAATCTACCTTCCAAACAACTTAAATATCTATTTCAAATGAATTTTACACACTTCTTCAGTACATGTTTTTATTTTTATTCGTACAATGATTTAAAACGGCAAGAACCCATGAAAAATGCGTATAATAATAACAGACTACCACGATATAAATCTAAATAGCATGACTTCATGATGAACCAAAATAAAAAATACAGCAAAATACAAACTAGGTTCCTATATGAGAATAAATTTTTAAAAAAACAAACCAAAATACATAAATGGGAGCAGGAAAGATAGAGAAAAGGATGCATTTACCCATTAAATTTACAAGTTTCCTGCCAGATGTTTCCGAAGAATTTCGAATATGTTTAATCTGGTATTGATATATTTCTGCAGCCCTGAAGATACTGCACTGTGCCCAGCCGACTAGGAATAGTGTCGACGAAGTGTAATAAATCGAATCGGGCAGCAAAAAACTGTATAACATTGGTCGTGACACTGCCGGGTATATATTTAATGGTAAAAAAATCCGTGCAAAAAGTGTCCGTAGGTATCTGCGTACTTACCGGCGATTTTATCGTAATAAAAAAAACGCGGAATAAACTGTAATTGCTTAGTACGACAAGTTGTATCACGAAACACCAAACTGATTTACATTGAACTACGTTTTTACTTTCTCGACACACAGTGAAAGAGAATGCAGCCGGTGTATCATTATCCTCTTGACGTCTCTTGGATTTGATGAGGTGGTCTAACGGAGACCTCCTCGTCTAGATCATAATCCTCTCACCTGGAATGGCTGCTAATGAATTTGAGAACGGATTAATTCTTCACAACTTAGGTCACGTGTGTTCCTACGCACTAATGCAGGCCTGCTTCGCAGAGGGTAGAGGTGGATAAGGCATTAAATCAAAATGGACGCACATGAATATTGAACATGTGCGTATCATGTATCATCTCTGGAACGACATGGGGCAATGTTCGATTTTAATAATGCCAGTAAGTTCAATACGGGATGAAGGAGGCACACGAACAAAAAATAATATTTGAGATAAGCTGGAGGACTGACAAACCTAATGAGAGTTCGAAACGAGCACATCAAATGAAGTTTTAAGGATGCACCGATCCAGCCACCCTGGCAGAGATGGTACGGACTCGTAATGAGAAGACCAGACTGCTTTAGGAGTAATAATAATAATAATATTTGGATAATTTATATAGCGCCGTTCTCGCGAATACTCACCTCAAGGGCGCTTTACACAGAAAATTATCTTACAAAACAACTTACTGCTAAAATCTTATTTAATATTTCTTATTCACTAGGTGGCATCCAGAAATGGAATTAATGTTTAATACTATAATAGTTGGGAGTGCCTGAAAGAATTAGGTATTTTCGCGGAGTGCACAATAGGAGTGGAAAACATTAGCTAGTGTCTTTGTGGTCAGATTCTGTAGGTTTTTATAGGATTGTCTAAATAAATGCGTCTTAACTTATTTTTTGAACTGTGGTAAGCTGTCTGTTTGTCTCAGATTATTAGGTAGTTTGTTCCATAACTTTGGTCCAGCCACCGCGAAAGCACGAGAGTAATACTAACTGAAGACAACGATGAAGACCCTGAGCGACTAGGTTGTTAAATTGAGAATGAAATGAAGGACACCGACATCCTGGCGTTTACAAGAAATGGAAAAAGGCAAAAATAAAGATGATTCAATATAGGATTAAGAAATGAAGCATTGGTAGTGGCAATGTTGTCTTTGACGATGTGGTATGGTGTTGGCGAAGAATTCATTGAATCCTCATTGTTCAACATGTAAGAGTAGCTCGTACAGGTTGTAAGCTCTGGGCCATCGTGTAAAAAGACTTATAATTTATCTTAATTAATCAATCATCCCTCTGGGAAAAAAATACAGTAACTGGGTTTTTTAATATATATAAATATTGTAAAAAAAATAATACTTGTGTCTCTCTTGTCTCCAACTATCTTGATCAAGTTGAAAAGTTTATGAACATGGTAGAACCCTTTTTAATCAAATTGTAATAATTAAATAATGAAAGTTCGTCAACTGAAGAACACGTTTTTTGACTCAGTTTTGTTTCTAGGAATTTAATTTGTAGGTAAGAATTGGGGTAATTATACTAGAATTTGTAGAACGGAAATATAACTCATTATCATAGTCATAATGTGTTGAGACTAATGTATAGCATTTAATATTAGGGGTGGAATTACCTTCCCCTAATCTGCCATTAGTAATTCCCGAAGCTTAATAATTTCATGAGTAATTGATTTTCAATATAAATCGTTAAGACATTACTAATTATGCTATATTACTATGCGACTAATATTTTAATGGTAATTGTGAATTCCAAGAAGCAGTCGATTGGTGGTTGCGTTTTCTTCGTTACGTTTCTCATTATTGAGGGTCTTAACCCCACTATTATTGGGGATGACACATCAACCTTCGATTCAGTTCTATTCTGGGCAGCACAGCCTAGAAATTTCTCTAGAATGTTCTATGCAGTAATGAACCAAGGAAGGGAAGGAAACCCGTTATTTTTACGAGGATATGTTTAATTATTTATTAATTTTCACGGAAGACCGACAGCACATCAAAGAACCATAAAAAATATTAATATAATATAGATGGCCAATTACAGGTCTCCACTTTTAGAAATATGTTGATAATGATAAATATGTTATGAAATAAACTTAGACATGTTAAGAATAATACAACAAGAAAGAATAAAAAATTTAAACAAAAGAAAAAGAGACTTAATTAGTAGGCAGAAAAATTTAGACATGCTAAGAATAATAAAACAAGAGAGAATAAAAAATTTAAACAAAAGAAAAGATTAGTGTATATTATAGATATCTCACAGAGACGAAACTGTATTAATTATGGGTACCCATAATTAATACAGTTTCGTCTCTGTGAGATATCTATAATATACACTAATTGATTAATAATGTCTCTGTGACATAAATCCAGCACTGTTCTGAAAGATTTGAACAAACTCAAAATATTCTGAAAAGAAAAGATACCTAATTAGTGAGCACAAAAAATTAGGCGTGTTAAGAATAATGCAAGAAGAAAGAATAAAAAATTTAAACAAGAGAAAAGGAGACTTAAATAGTAAGCAAAAAAGAATTCTGCACTAAAAACTTTTATTATTATATTATATTATATATTAGTGTATTATGTATTAGTATTGTGTACGATATGTCTTTAGTAGTAGTAAGGATATTTGTTTAAGATTATCCCTAACTTGCATCTCCAATATAATATCTCAAAGTATTTACATCATTCTTTCAGAAACTCTACCCCAAAGAGGAATATTGGATATACATACTATGCCTCGATCAAAGCCTCATGACGATTGAGAAATTAATTATGGGGTATAAAGGCAAAGGCAACAATATACAAAAATTAAAAAAAATGTTTTGAATGCATTCACCGAGGATTACTAATTTAAAAAATACTGAATTCTAGATTTTATGTATACATCCCTTCCAAAATCATGTTTCCTTTATTTATTTTTCCTACAAAATCTCGAATTCAATATATAATAAATAATTAATCCTCGGTGACTGCATTAATATTTTTTTTGGATATTGCTGCCTTTTTTCTGGTTTGTATCTTCTGGGGTATTAAGCCGTGTTTTTTCGACCTTTCTGGCTGACGTTTTGGATCCAATGGGATCCACTAACGATCTATCGAACACGGCGTAGTAACCCAGAAGACACAAACCAGAAGATTCTGACGGCCGTGAAAACCTAAGAACATTCTTATTGCTGCCTTTGCTTTTTTTGCAGTTCATTGATATTCGGCCATATTCTCTATTCTATTCTATTTCTCTATCTTGACATTTATTCTATAACATTTTGACGTTTAAGTTTGTCGGGTTTGAAATAAATGAATTCAATCAATCAGAAAGCTCTAAAATGTTAACAAGCCTTAAGTTATTCACAATTGTGAATAACGAGCTTTCTAATTTATTGAATTTATTCATTTTAAGCCTGTCAAACTTAAAACTTCCAAATTAGCGGCATTACAATGTTTTACAAGAACTGTCAAGATATATAAATAGCTATATTGCTTATTTCTGAATACTGCTGATTGAAATGAGTATATAATGATTTCAGAAGCAAATCGCACTATCCAATTGAGATCTTTAGTGATCTTGAGTCCGTACTTTCGGACTTCGCTACCTGGTGACCTGACAGCGTACCTGCAGCTAGCTATCCCAGAAGCGAAAAGAAGACAGTAACTTACCTCAGTAAGTTCCTGTCCCCAGACCAGATCCTCAATCTGGTCTGGGGACTCGGCAGAAGAGTTCGGAGCTAGTTGAAGGGTTATAAAGCTGCCTTTCTAAAGTGTTTACGCGTTGATATACCTGCTAGTGCTTACCTGTGATTTGCATCCACTCCGAACTTATAAAATAACGACTGATAATACCCATCCGTGTTTAAGTGGCGCGTTGTAACGTATTTGTAATTGATTTATGCGATTTTAAATTTGATATGCTTTTTAATAAACTTAATGCTTCTAGAACATGCACACATGTTTTCAAGAGCAATAATTGCAAAACTGGTAGTATTGCCAGATAATCATTTTCAATCGCGTCGCCCTCTATTTTCGACTATTGGCTAGCGGCGGTTTTGATTCTGAATCCCTCGTCAAGAAGTATTAGATATTTTGGAAAGATATAGACAATGTACTCGTACACTTGTAGATGGAGAATCTTTTACTTTGGACCCTTTTACAAACCAGATTAAATGATAGTAGATGTACTGTCTCTACATAGAACTCCCTGAATTCAATCATTGATCAAATCTGGTTCTGTTACCTTTCAGAAATTACATTAATTTATAAGGAGTGGCTCACTTCAGTCTGGATTTGGTTTATTTAGATTTAAACGCTATCGTGATATTTTACTTCAGGGAGTGTCAAGAGTTGCCACGTGCACGAGAGATTGCTTATACAAACAGACCTATATTCACCATGAAGTTGCAATCAAAGAAGTCATTGTTGGTATCCATATCGATGCTGGAAATTTCCATTTCGGTGAAGACTTTTCAATACGATTGATTTAAGTAGGTATACTTGTGTCTCATTTTCAGTTGATTCAAATTTCTCTGATTTTTTTGACCTTCTATTAAAAACACTGACATTCGTTTCCTCACTAATGAGGTTGAGACCCGTTGTGACCCGATATCATTGACGATCTTCTCACCTTTTCTCTGCAGGTTGCAGTTTAAAGCACCACTGCAATAGAACAGTGAAGTGGGACGAACAGTGAATACGTACAGCATAATACGGTGTACACGTGTATGGTTTGGTCATGTGGAACGTATGAGCGAGGAAAGGATAGTTAAGAGCCACGAAAGGTTGAGGCGAGTGTTGAAGGCAACAGGAATGGAGGGTGTCCGCGGAAGACCTGGCACGATCAGATACTACAAGTATTTGAGGATGGCCCTGTTAAAAGCCTCAACAACCGTAGAACTTGTATAAGAAGATGTATGATTGTAGCCGATGTAGTGGTGTGCCAAGACAGAAGAATATGGTGTTCCATCCTCTCTGCCTACCCTTTCGGGGAAACGGAGTGATGGTTAGTTAGTTATTTAGTTATTTTAATAAACAATCTAATATACCTTGAGGGGATAATCCTGTATGGGATTCCTAAAATATTCTCGGGTTTTATCTTTATAGGTATTAGTGATTGTAGATTTGTATTAGAAAAACTAACTAACTAACTTGCCATCACGCCGTTTCCCCATGGGGGTAGGCAGAGAGGATAGAGCGCCACCCTCTTCTGTCCTGACATACAACTCTCGCCTCATCCACATTCATACATCTTCGCATGCAAGCTCGCCGGTTGTTGAGGCTTCTAACGGGAATTAGAAAAACATGGAATGTAATTTTTCTTTATTTAATTTTGGAATATGTACGAGAGAGTCGAGTGCGAGCGGTTTTTTATTTATACTTTAGTCGTGACTGTGAATTTGAATGAGGAAGCAATGCAAATATGTAATTCATTCATAGGCTCGAGGTGTCTTTGAGCCCAGCATGAGTCTGGGCGTGTGTGCAAGTGATAGAATTCCAAACGTCCCTCGCTAACTAATTCCTATCATGAACGCTCAATCCTGTGGCTAAAATTACCACGCCCGTGTACGCAAATATTTAGTTTTGTAAGGATCAATATAATTAAGAACCAACGAACGAATAGACAACACTGTTGTTTTCACATCCCGCGAGTTCATTCCCTAGGACAGGGGTCGGAATGAGCGGCTCGCGAGCCGCATGCGGCTATTCAGTCCTTTTTATTTAATTGTATTTGTAAATGTTTAAAATTAAGAGCGGCTGTATTCAATATAATATAATTAATACACATTTATATTACACGCTTACCCATTTTTAAATGAGAATTTTATTCTCGTTTTTAAAAGTGGGGGGCATTGACATATATGTATATATCTATTGTTAATGTAATCATTAGTGTAAGACATTAGATTAAGTTATAAAATTTAAGATATTAAATTAAGTAAATAAGATTAAAATTAAAAATTAAGAATGTATTGTAATAATATTTAAAAGTATGTATATATTGATAAGATTTTTTCATTGCGTTATTGTGATTGTGTTTTTTGTAGAAGATTTTTCAAATTAGTTTTGAAATTTCTGTAATTTTTTTCGTCTTCATTTCATTTCGTAAACTCAGAAATTCGGCAGAATCGTTAAAATCAGAACTTCGTCAAAATCTTCTGACAGAATTGCCAAAATGTTTTCAAATGTAACAGAGTAACATCGGCAGGTTGGTCCTGTATGTTAGAATGTGAAGTAAGAGTAAAGAATGAAGATACTATGAATGAACGCAAAGTTAATCTTAGCATAATTAATAGAATTAAAAATGGATCGCTCAGATGGTTTGGGCATATTGAGCGAATCAATGAGGAAAGAATGGTGGGAAAGATATATAATGCAAGTATGGCGCCAGAAAGAGAGGGCGACCGCGGAAGACGCGGCACGACCAGATCAATCAGACTCTGGAAGACGGTCCCGTTAGAAGCCTCAACAATGAGGCGAGAGTTGTATGTCAGGACAGAAGAGTGTGGCGCTCTATCTTCTCTGCCTACCCCCACGGTGAAACGGCGTGATGGTAAGTAAATAAGTATTAAATAAATTGAATTGAATCACGGTATAGTACAAATCAAGATCGACTTGCCTTTTTCAAGATGCACAAACACGACAGAAAATATCCGATCTCGTCGTGCTACACAAGATTCTCAGCGGAGCTACTGATTCTCTTTCTCTATCTGATATAAATTTGCATGTTAAACCCCGTATAAGAAACCCGGAGTTCTTCAGAATAAGTCAGCACACTAATAATGTCGGTTACTTTTCTCTCATCACAAGGTTGTGTCGCACATATAATTTGTATTGTGCTGACCCTAACATTGATGCTGATATTCTTGCAGACACCTTATCTTCGTTCAAAACTCACTCATACACAACATCCATTTTCTAAACGATGACATGAACCTATAGATCCATTAAATCAATCATTCATTAAATACTAATGGCACTACACTCAAACACAAAATATATAATATACATAAATGTACATTTAAAATATAATTAATTTCAAAAACACGTGTTACTAGAGTGTGCCGAAGACACTTGTAATTGGAATAATGGGCATAGTCTTCATTTATAATGTTTGTTATTAGAGTATCATGTACCTATTATCCTGTTAGTGTCTCTAATAAATAAAAAATAAATAAAAAATAAATAAATAATAAAAAACTCCTTTTCTCTCTCCAGGGGACCACGTCCGACATTTGCCTTGGAAAGTTTCGCATTAAATTACAATTTCATCTCGTGACAAAGCGGCGATTACGGCGGTAATTAGCTGGCGGGCCTCCGTACCGCCACCAGCCGCGGGTCCAATCACACCGACGATTAAACTCTTTCCAGCGCGGGCATTGAAGATGTGCAGCAAGGTGGAAACCGACAAAAAGCCGGGCCAGCAATCGAAAGTCACTCGCGCCGGCGATGGTGTGACATCATGCGATCCCACCGCGGAAGGAGTAGAAGCAGAGCTGGCTGCTCACGCGAGGAGGCGTTTAGGAGACTGGAGCCGCAGGTGAGTGCTCCGACCAACACGTACGACGTATTTACGAGGGTCCCAATACCCCCCCAACCCTGACGTCCAATATTATTATTGTTCTCAACAGGGGAAGACGGGGTTAATTGCGACACTTATATTTTTTATAGAGATGCACCGAAATTCGTTTCACATTCGGTATAGCCGAACTTCGGCAACTTTTGCCGAACTTCGTCTCCAGCCGAACTTCGTTTACATCTGCCGAACTTCGGTAGATTTTTAATTAACTAGCTTTTGCCAGCGATTTCGTTAGTGTAGACTTCGATTTCATCCCACAGAAACCTATTACTGGGATAAAAAGTATTATTTGTGCGTTTTTAGACAATAATCTATATCTGTGCCAAATTTCATCCAGATCCGTTCAGTCGTTCTGGCTTGATTGAGTAACAAACATCCATCCATCCATCTAAACTTTCACATTTATAAATATTAAAAAAGTAGGATTTAAATAAGAAATGGAAAAGTATAAAGAAATTTAATTTAAAATGAAATCTAGAAAAAATGTTGATTTATAAGTAAATAGGTAACGTGTGAATGGATCGTGATTTTTATTCTCTAGAAAATAAACCACATCAAGTATCAACAATACGCTTGAATAAAATAAAATAATAAATTTTAATATATAATATTCTATAACAACTATCCAGAACTACGTTGTGCCGCTTAATTAATTAAAAAACACACGGTAAATACACAATTACACGCGTTTTCGTGACGGTGATCTGACCTGTCATGTTGCAAAAGCGCACGAAATTTAACCGAATTTCGGCCGAACTTCGGCTTCGGCGCATATTTAAACCATCACTCATTTTTCATTTTCAAAATTAAACGTATTGAAATTAAGTAACTTTTTATTGACCACTATTCAGTCGTCTTTGAAACACTTTACACTCGGCATATTGACATCGAATATTCGCAAGTCTGGGGTCTCACTTGTTCACTCTTGAACGCCTGGTAGGTAATTTATCGCCGGTAAATACGCGCACTGTTATTTTGCCCTTTATATAGGAAATGTCGTTTCGCGAACTTTCGGGTATGATCGAATGACTTCTAAATCTTTCTAATGATTCTAAAACTTCCGGAAAATCTTCGGTTATGTGTTTTTAAAGTCCCGTTACAATAAGTTAATATTTACTATTGCGCATACAAAATTCATTTTGTTATCATTGTTTTCGGTGTATATTGGTCAATCTTTTTCATTAACAAATAATTTTGAAAATTTATAAATGGCGGAGTTGTGTGCTGTCCTGCGAAAGTGAAGCGGGCAGCTGGTGGAGTTAATCACGTCGCCAGAGTTTGAGTAAAATGAAAAAGTTAAATATTGTCTTGTTAAATGGTGTAAATAATAATAATAATAATAATCATTACATCGATTTGGAAATAATGAATACTATTATTATTATTATTTTTATCTTGTTAACGTATTCACGGCCATGAAGCCTTTCAAAGTACATTATTTAAATAAATAATAAATACACATAAAAAAGAAAGTAGAAAGAAATAAAATTAAAATATAATTCAGAGTCAATATATAATAGAGGACATTAGGGATGAAGAAAATATCACAACTTTCAAAAAGAAGCCAAAAATATGTGAATAAAATTTATAGTAGTTGTATGTAATCCTTTAAAAAAACTAATTCTAAATAAAATAAAAAAATAAAAGTATACAGGTAATTATTTACATAGTTTTTTTATGGAACGGTTATTGTACGTCCGTCCTGACAAAGATACAGCGGTATCGAAACAGGTAGACGTTAATAACAATTAATGTGATGCTTAAAAATTTGTTAGTTTTTGGACGATTAGGCTCTAATGAGTGCTCGCCTAACAATTAGTGTCGAATAAATCATCGTTACAATCGAACACTAATCACACAATCACGTTTTATCTCAAACTATTTTATACACATTGCGTTACTTTTTCGGCGAGTTTTTTACTAGCCAAAAAATAATAATATTCAATGTTGCCATTGTTGTCATGGTTCTAGGATTAATGAAGCAATTAGTATCTATTATAGAAATAGAAAAAAGATTACTATATCAGATTTTATTAATGTTCGAAAGCCATATATATAAATATATATTGTAATGTTGCTTCCAGATTCATAACTGATTTATTTTGTAATACAAGAAAATAAATACGTATTGAGAAAATTGAAAACGTTTTCGACTTTAGACTTCCTCATATTTATTTTCATGCGGTTTGCACGACAAACTAAATTGGACTTGATACAATGAAATCTCCAATGAGCCTTTCAACAGCTTCTGCTAATAAATGTGGTACGATACATTTTCTCAAAATTGCATTTTTAAAGACGCTTTTCGGATGTTTCAAGTCACGAAACAGGTTTTATAATCTAGACGATGGACTCGAACTTCAATGTGAACACGCCAGGCGCGCTGGCGATTCCAAAGGGTAATTATATTGACTAGGGGCGTCTACTTTTAAAGAAATGAATTAGGTGATGAAGAATTTTAGAAACAGTATCCTTTGAAATAATTAAAATCTATCTTTATCATCATTTTTTCCCAGAATAATCGCTTTTTTTTCTCAAAAAACTATGTGTGCTGGAAGACTTTGAACTTCAGCATCCCAGAATATATTTTTTTTAAGCGGGAGGTGGTATTTTGACAAGGATTATTAGCTACGTCAACATACCTTTCATAAAACATTCAAATTGTTAATTTTTCAAGACTGATATGATTTGGAGAAACGCATTTAGAAGGTTCTGTTAAATGACAAGCCCCATAAATCAAGAGTACATAAATCAAACGTAATTGACGGTCACTTTAAAATTGTCCATTTTATTACTCACCGTGATTACCGACTTCCGCCTCAATCACTTTTATATTCTGTCACATTTTTGTTGAAATTGATTCAAATATAAATTACAGTAATTTTATGCCAAGTTCCGTGTGTATTTTCCACATCCCATTAATATGCCACGTACACCGTATTTTTATTCATATTAATTCAATACCGATACACCAAAAACATACAGCTGCCGTGTAATAAAAATACGAAGAACAATTCTTTAATTGAGTTTTGATTTAGAAAAATCTGGACGTTTTAGAATGTTTTAGCAAGATCTGGAAGCTGGTCGATTGCGCGAATATATACCAGAAGATCGAGAAATCAGGTCCTTTAAAATTGCGTGGTGGCCGCGCTGACAAGTCAGTGTAAGTTGTGAAAGGGAGCCAGTCATATGACCAGGAAATAAATAGAGAGTGGTGCAACCGTGCGATAGATAACGGCATTGCAAGGGACGAGTTGATTTTTCTAGCGAATGGTGATTTGGCTACAAGTGTTTCAATCGGTGGCGATATATGTATCTTAACGACATGTATAGGTCTTTTCATATAAGCTTGCAATTGAGTTAGTGTGGGTACAGCAGAGAGGGGCGTATCCGTAAACATAACACAACGAAACAATGCGCGTATTACGCACTGTGCCCACACTAACTCAATTGCAAGCTTATATGAAAATACCTATACCTATATTTTTTCGTGGTGTCTGATTAACACATTTTTATCAATCTCGGAAACTACACTCTTTATCGTTTTAGCAGTAGGGAATTTGCATTTGTAAATGTATGTGCACTAGGGATGGGTCGTCCACGTCCGTCCATCGACGAGACGATCAACTAGTTGAATTCGTCAACTAGTTGATCTATTTTCAACTTCATAGATAAAAAAATAAATCTATTATAATTTTGTTTACACCACTTTTTATTGATTTTTTACATGTTTCGGGAACAATGTTCCTTTTCTCAGATTGAGCCTTAAACTAAAGTTGACAAATAATACAGATATATTTATTTATTAATAATGTTACCACAAAGTGAAAGCCTGACTTTGAAAGATTTATTCTTCAATAAATTTCTAGATAACATCTCAAATGTAAAGTATTTTTAAATTATGTATTTATTTATAAATTTATAAATAATAAATAAATGTAAAGGTTTTTATCATTTTATTTAACTTGTATTGAAACGAATGAATTTTTCGTAATCGATTTGAGTTAGTGTAGTGATAGTCCAACGTTTTACAAAAAATAAGTCAGACATATTGAAAAAATTCAAACTTTAATGTCGCATATCTCCATAACTATTGATATTAGGTCATGATAGCTTTCGACTCATAATCAAGGCAGGAATATAGTCCTGCGAGGTTATTAATGTTTTCCAAATAACCCTGTACACATGTAATGATGTGTACTTAATATATTTTTTTATACACACATTACTGCTTTGTACTTTATATTTTTAATTTTTATACTCATATTTCAATGTTTATTCCCGATACTTTCACTGCTTATATATGTAGTTTATATTTATATTTTACTGCTTACACCTGATATTGTTGTGTTACCTACTTCTTTCTTTATCATATATAGAAAGAAGTATATAAAACAATATGTAAAAGCCTATAATGTGCGTAAACAAATAAATAATAACATATTTCTTTTTACATATAAGCACAAGTAGCGGTTTTACTTTCCCCGAAACTATATTCCTTCGAACTTCTTTAAATTTTAAAAATTAACGTAATAAAAATAGCCAACGATAGTCCGCGTAACGAAGTTGATGCGTCAACTAGTTGATCGTCTCGTCGATGGACGGACGTAGACGACCCATCCCTAATGTGCACCCAGTAGAACTTCAGTTGTCGAGCGTGCTGGTTCTCGAACATTCGACAATGGTCTGCTGGTTTTTGGAACCTGTAAGAAGTGAAACACAACAGATGGGAGCTGAGGAAACATCTTCAGAGGACGAAGAAGAAAGAGAGGATGTTCGGAAAGATCATAAGCACTCCAGAAAACTCTAAGGAAAGGTTTTTAGTGAGAATTTTAGAAAAGAGAAAACATCGCAGAAGGATAATGCAAGGTAAAATGTAAAAAATATACATTCACTCACTATTGCCCAGCCCACGTAGAAATCGTCCTGAATAACTCGTAGTTTTTTTTTAATGTTATTTTAATTAAATAAAGATCTGACTTTTTAATAATATTTTATATGTAGGTATGTTCTTAGAACACAGTTCCTGGATTTCGTCCCCAGAGGGATGATTAATTAATTATAGAAGTTTCACAGACGTCTCTACCATAATCCATTCAAATAAACGAAAGATTCGCGGATTTGAATGTATATAAAACTTTGAAAAAATTTATGTTCTTACGAAGGAATTGGTAAACGTTGCATTGTGTAGAATGATCACTTAAGCCAGCTCACATAGGTTGTAAGCCCTGGGCCATCGTGTAAAACTACTTCCACACACGTTTCTCATACAGGATGTCTCACAGCTAGGAGAAAAAATTTTACCGGTGGATTTCTGCCTAGATAATGAGTCGAAAATGTTCAAGCAACTATGACCTGTAATATCAATAGTTATGGAGATATGCAATATCAAACTTGGCATTTTTTTCCCCAATATTAATTATCTTTTTTGTTAAAAGTCGTTACAGTAATATCATTACAGTAACTTATATCGATTAAGAAAAATTCATTCGCTTTAATAGGAGTTGAATAAAATAATAAAAATAAAAAATTTATACGAGGTCTTTATCATTTTATTTGAGTTGTATTGAATTTTGCTTAATCGATATAAGATACTGTAATGATTGTTCAACTTTTGCAAAAAAATAAGTCAGAAATATTTAAAAAAAATACAATCCTTGATATTGCATACCTCCGTAACTATTAATGTTGTTAGGTCATGGTTGCTCTAATATTTTTGACTCACTATTAAGACAGGAATCCACCTGTATAATTTTTTGCTACTAGCTATGAGACACCCTGTATTCATAGCTTCGTCTCTGTAAGAGGATCTTTTGGTCTTAGCATAATTAACAGAATTAAAAAAGGGTCGCTCAGATGGTTTGGGCATGTTGAGCGAATGAACGAGGAAAGAATGGTAAGAAAGATATATAATGCAAGTGTTGATGGCGCCAGAAAGAGAGGGGGACCGCGGAAGACGTGGCACGACCAGATCAACCAGATACTGGAAGGTGGTCCCGTTGGAAGCCTCATCAAGCACCGAGCTTGCATGCGAATATGTATGAATGTGGATGAGGCGAGAGTTGTATGTCAGGACTAGGGAATGCAATCCCTAGTCGGGATTGCTCTTTCGGGATCCCTCGAGATTAGAATTTCCAATCCCGCGGGATCTCTACGGACCGGGATCCCGAATACTTTGGTGATTTTTTTGTTTATAGAGCTGAATAGCAATTAACAACAATGCCTTGCATTTTTATATCAGCAATTTTAATAAAATGTTCATTATTAATCAGTTTTTGTAGGTATTTTTCCAAGCATCAATCAGTCAATGTAGTAGAGTAAAAACTACTAACTAGTAGTAGTTTTTATTACTACATTAGGTTGATAATACAGCGAATATTATTCAAAGCTATTTTCTTTATTTGAATGTGACATGAACATTAAATACTTACTAAAAGCTCTATAGACATACACAATTAAACATACAAAACATAAAAAATGTTGAACAATCCCCATAATCCCGACAATCTCGTCCGATTTTTCGGTTCGGGATTGATCTCGTAAAATACCTCGAGATCTCGCGGGGTACCGATCTCGCGGGATCGGGATTGCATTCCCTAGTCAGGACAGAAGAGTGTGGCGCTCTATCCTCTTTGCCTACCCCCGCGGGAAAACGGCGTGACGGTAAGAAAGCAAGTAAGTAAGGATCTTTTATTTGAAATATTGTCAATCACTAAAATGAAGCCTAATTTCATCCACCCATGGCGTGGGTAAGGATTTTCTGGCAGAAAACGTAGCACGTTCACGAACAGAACATTTCCAGAGAAAGAGCATTTTCCGGCTCGCGCTGGTATAGGTGGCGGTGGACGCGCGCCGCGCGTCACGCAAGAAAGCGGAGAAGGCGCTGCTAAACGTAACACACGAGTACGTGATGCTCATTACAATATTACCGGACCGCGTTACATACGTAACTGCACGTAGATTCGTTACGAAACAACGATCGGCCGTAACGGCCGCTAACGAGTGCGCGCCGCAGGAACACATTGTATTATTATAATGTGAATATTTAATTTAATTTCAACTCACTTTTCGGTGAATGCGTTTTAGAAACGCGGGTAATTCGACACTCATAACACCCCGCCTGCTTTCCACTGTATTACGTCATCAATAATAACTGTAGTGTGCATGGTGATTCGGGCCTATAGTGAGATCGTGAGTCGACCAATCAGAGGTCAAGAACGCAGCGGCACTGGTTCGGACCTCGCGTCCTTTACGCTTCAACAAGCCAAAAGGCCCAATTACAATGTGTGGTGGAGCCAGATCTGCCTGGACTCTAGCCCCTCGAGCATGCCAAACGGACCAATCGCGCTCGAGGGATGCCGCCCAACGAGAAGCCCGAAGCGACGACAAAGTACCAAACTCATTCTCTCACCGCTCGGCGCCCGCGATACCACGCTCAAACTCGCGCTCCGTATCTTGTTGCATAACGCATTCTCCAACATGTAATGTTTAGTGACTTCAATAAACCAACGAGTTAATTGTGGGTACTTCTTTCTATTCCTGTATCGTATCCCGCTCCGCTTGTCATATACCTTCGTACTCGACACACATTCATTCACACGCCTTCAGCCATGCATCAGACATGCATCAGACGATTGTGCATTTTGGCAGAGGTGCACAATCACACCGCTTAATATCACGCTGATACTGACACCGATCTGATGTATAATATAATTCAATCATCTGCCAAAACAGAAACGAAACACATCACAAAACACCAGGCTTGAGTAAATCACATATATTAACTGTGACCTCGCCGAGAATCGAACCTGGAAGCCTCGTTGTGAGAAGCCAGTGTCATGGCCACTGGGCTACGAGGGCCGCCATTTCTTTCTTTGACAGTGTGTATATTATATTGTTGCAGGCATTGACGTATTATAATATAGACACGTTATTCCTATACTAGCCGGCTTTCATATGTAGCAAATTTTGCATTGAAAGAGAACAAATCACGGCACACAAACGCTCTGCGTGCAGACAGAAAAATCAGGTAATTTGAAGTCACGGTAACGAAAATAACATACTCATTCTTACAATAGTGTACGATTCTCTGTTCCTTTTCCGCGTAGCGCCGCGCCTGATCACAACGAAGATCCGTTCGATAACGAATGCAGTAAGGCAATTACCTTGCTTTTGAGTTGCCAAGATATCACGCTTGTAACGTATCTACAGTTTATTATATTATTGGTTGCAGGTTCGTTGCAGTGGTAGACCAATGAAACACTCGAAATTAATGAACTTTTTATTTAATCACCAAAGTCACAGAACACGAACTTATCTGGAGCAGTAATTCGGAGCAGTAATTATGTAATTCGGATTAATTTTTAAAGCACTTTGTGCACGTCTGAATGAAACAACATCCTCTCTAGGGGACAGTGGAAAAAGCCAGCCAGGAAAGGGTCGAGATCAATACCCTACTGTACTAACCAGACACATGCTAACGATGATGCTTTGTTTCTAAGCGCCACATGTTTTATCGGCATTTTATCCTTGTCTACATCTTCCACTTTTACTTATGTTAATATATTTTAGATTTCAATTGCTTTGGTTATTTATGTTTTTTTCTTTTACTACCTAATTATTATTTATTTTATTTGTTATGTGTTTTATAAAATGGTGGTTATTTTTTTATTACTTTCTCTGCGATGAATACGTTTTTCATTTATTTTTAAAAATAATACTTTCACCTTTATTGACTATTGTTTACGATAACGATTTCTTTTTTAATGATGAATTTAAATACTTGCAATGAAAATAGGTACGTGGAAGTGTATTCGTAATAAATTTCAAAATTGTCGTAATATTTTTTATTATCGAAGTGATGGTGTTCGAGAAAGGCGAAAGTGTGACAAGTGTGATGTAATTAATGGCTGTCGATAAATGCTTAGAACAAGTGAACGCGTTTGTGTATTTGCAAAGTATGTTTACGAGGGATATCGAAAGAAGTGTTGCTTGCAGGAAGTAAAGTAAATTGTTCTCTTGAATGCAATAGTAATCTGTCATTCGAAGTGAATTAGCAATAAATGTTTGATAACAGACAAAAGATGATTTTTTTATTTTTTTATTTCATTCGTTCATCCAACAGGGAGACATACTTGCTTGAAAGGACAAAATACAGAAAAATTAGTTAAATGTGTCCCATAATTAAAGGATGACACAGATATACATAATTATAGAAAAGTCAATTTGATTAACAATAATATAATTATTAATCATAAATTCGTTAATTTTCCCCGAAATATGTCAATATTTCAACAGAGCATACGGTCACGGAAAGTGGCTATGGGGGGCAAATGAAAATACCAAGAAAAGTCACCGAACACTAAATGTTTCCAGAATATTTCACACTCATAATATTACACTGTTTAGTAATTCGCACTAATGTTAACGTTATTTCTATTACTTTGATCACTTTCAACAGATTCCATTCAATATTCGCACGTAGAAAAATTTCTCGCCCCGTTAGGAACTTCCTTTTTTCGCTGGAATATACGCTGGCTGCACTCCGTTGCTAATATCGCGTGGGTTAATCGTCACGAATGACTGAACGTCCTTCTATTTATAGGTAGCACCGCCTTCTAGATCCTTCGACAACCGCCTTGTCGCCTCGAGAGACCTGTGGAATTTTCCAGAGATTACGACAGGCTTGTGGAGCATTCTGGACGATTCCAAAGTGTTCCGTAGTGCGTCCCAGAATGTTGCGGAATGTTCGAGAGAATTCGATCGTGTTTTCGTTGAGAGGCGCAATTATCTCGTTACATATATGAAGAAGAAAAAAATGATTTCTTAGGGTTGTGATTTTTTCGCGTAACCTCGTACAGTAGCAAGTTCCAATTCCGTTCTTGCCGTTCTTGGAATCTTCTGAATGAATTCTTTCATTCGAGTGAAGTCGAGTGTGCCATGTAATAATAATATTATGTACCCAGTAGCCACCCAGTGCGATGTGCGTCATACATATTTAAGATAATACTTTTTTATATGTAGATAATTAAAGCGAAACTCATTCACAATGAACTAATTACTTGAATATATAAATACTATTCGGATATCATGCGGGAACAGAAAAGATAACTTTTAACTTTCTAAATGCGATATTATCTAAACTATTTTATTAACTGTTTATATAATTGTTAACGGAATAAATTATATGGAACTCCAAAAAAGCAAAACCACGTCAGATTAGCGGTGGATAAACTTTATATTCTTGATCATTTCTCTCTTGACAAAGAGACTTCACTCTCGATAGCGAAGCAATTTACAAGAGCCAGCGACTACTGGACTTCCGTTATAGTATCAAATCTGTAATATTTTCTGTAGATATCCAATATTCTGCAGGTAATATGCCGTGTTTTTACGACCTTTCTGGCCGACGTTTCGGATCCCATTGCAGGGTCCATCATCAGGGCTGATGTGTTGTTGTGAGTGTTGCTAGAAATATGCATTAGGCCGGCCGCACTTTGGATACGAATTATTACGTACGTATTCGTACGACTATTTTCATCCGCATTGGAGCGCGCACATTGATTGCGTCTTGCGTTGTCACGATCAGTTACTTTGCGCATTTCTCAAATGACGTTTGTGCCAAATTGATAATCTGTATCTTCTGGAAAACTCTATTATGGCAGACTTAAATAATGACAAATTTCATGACTATCTATATCCAATAGATTCACAAATGCTGGGGAGAATCGAAGTGCAACGAGAGCTCATAACATCGGAGAAATATTTAAAAGTTTTTTTGTTCGAAGTACATAATTATACAGTTGCCGGCAAACTTCTTGAAATTTTTTGGCGTAGTGGGGGAATGCGCAGAAGACAAAATTTGGGTCTCGTTGGTGGAATGGTACATGCCCAAACTTCCCCCCACTACGTCGTAAAATTTCAAGATGTTTGCCGGCTACTGTGCCTCACCTTCATTAAACCAAATTATTTAATTATTTCACTTACAGGTATTTTTTAGTTCTTTAGAAATCCTATCTAGAAATAATAGAGAATCCTCCGCCATGATCTGCGCCGATGGTCACGTAGTTGAACCACTTTGGTCCCACAAACATTTGTGGTCATGTGTCAAATTGACAAAATTTTTAATATCCGTCGTACGAAATCGCAAAAATTTCCGAACAAATCCGGATCGTGTCGGACGTCGCATCTATACGTGCGTACACGCTCTACTAAACCGTGTACAGTGTGCGATGTTCAATACTACTTCGAAAGTCAGGAATGTTCTTGTGTATTCGTACATATACGTACTACTCAATTTCGTACGAAAACGCATCCAGTGTGCGGCCGGCGTTAGTCTAGATTTTCGGTAATCACTTATTCTCTTCGGAAAATTGCATTATTGCATCGTGCCGTTCAGCTCAAAACGGATTTTGTCTCAAAAACACAAGAAGGAAACACAAGGCATCTTGCTGCAGTGGTATTTATTATCTTTATCGCAATTAAAATGCTTAAACTGCGCGAGACATATCCTTGGACAAGCTCGACACAGATGAACATATAAAAATGTATAAATATTCATTCGATTTATTCTACATATATCATAATTAAAGTGAACTTGAAAAACTAGTTTTTTTCTGCGCTAGTGTGGTCAGTTCCTACTACATACAGTCGTGATTCTCCAATACCGCAATGTTATTGGCATCATAATATCTTCATTTTATTTCAAAACGTACTTCGATAATTTTTACAGCACAACATCAGCTGGTTGTATATATGTAGTAAATAGTAAATTAAATATTCTAGATAATTTGTTTTATCTACATTGTAAAGAAGAGAATTACTGTCGACTTATTTATTAAAAACATATATTAATAATTTTAATTAAACAACTTTGTATTAACCACCTAGTAACTCTACGTCTACTGGTTTCGATACCACTGTATCTTCATCAGAACGGACGCAAACTAACTATCCATTACCTATTCTAGCAAAAAAATATATTTTTGAACGGGGGCGTGGCTACAGCTATGGTGGGGGTAATTGAGAAGTGAACGCCGAAATGGGGAATATGTCAAGTAACGGGCTATTAATAAAATTTATCTATTAATTTATTTATTCATTTTTTTATTTATTTATTAATTTATGTTCAAATCCTACAATGGTTTTATTGTAGTGCACAATGTAATATTTATTTTATAGCATTTTATGAGCATACATACATATATGAATGTATTTTTGTACAATTATTGATTTGTATAGATATTAGGTCGTCTTCCCAGGAGATGAATATACAAATTTAAATCATAAAAATGAAAACCTTAATGCGAGAAGTTCGCCTTTAGAGAAGTTGATCCAAACCTGATACAGTGATGGGCATTCTTTTTCTAACAATTCTTCTTCTTCTTCTTCATTTTGCTTTAAGAAAATACAAAAAAAAATTCAATTTTTAAAAATCCTGACTACACGTAACCCCTTAACTCAAAAATGAAAATTTTTGACTTATATAAAACTGATGTATGGAAGTGAAACCTGGAGCTGGCAGAAGAGGGACGAAAGTAGATTGATTGCAGTGGAGACGAGATCCCTTAGACCTGTGTGTGTCAAATCTTAGAGTATATATAAACTATTGTATATACTCTAAGTGTCAAATACATTTATGATAGAGTAAAGAATGAAGATATTACGAATGAATGTAAAGCTGATCTTAGCATAATTCATAGAATTAAAACAGGGTCGCTCAGGTGGTTTGGGCATGTTGAGCGAATGAATGAGAAAAGAATGGTAAGAATGAGTGATGAAGTGTTGATGGCGCCAGAAAGAGAGGGCGACCGCGGAAGACGTAGGATGACCAGATTAACCAGATACCTAAAGATGGCCCCATTAGAAGCCTCAACAACCGTCGAGCTTGCATGCGAAGATGTATGAATGTGGATGAGGCGAGAGTTGTATCTCAGGACAGAAGAGTTTGGCCCTCTATCCTCTTTGCCTACCCCCAAGACGAAACGGCGTGATGGTATGTGAGTTAAGTTAATTATGACTTATGAAAAATCAAGACTCTATTATCTGTCTTAAAATTTTGAGTGTTCGTTTAGAGATAATTTTTGAACAGATAGTATAATAATCAATATTTCTGCATTATCATCTCAAAAATGAAAATTTTTGACTTATATAAAACTAGGCGTGCAATTTATCCAGACTTATTTATCGAGACATGTATTTGTATATCCACGAAACGTGCTGGGGTGAAATTATTCAACATTTATCTGAAGTACGTTTCTAAAGTTAAAAAAATAATATTTACTCAAAGGTAGGTACATAATAAAATGATAACGCTTATGGTAAATCCTTCGCATCAATCCCTCTCCCCGCCCTTTCAAGCAATCCTTCTAGCACACTGGCACGTAATAGTAAATAACATTTAAATAAAGCCGTGACGAATATACCCCCACACGCGTGCAAACCTCTTTTGATTCCGTTCGGGCACTTTGCCAGACGTCCACCTCGCCTCTCCCCCCAGAGCTGGTGGTTCCAAGAAACGGCCCCTAATTTCTCGGATAGTTATCGCAACTAAATATTTGCTCGTCATGTGGGACAGACACCATTAGGGCCGAGATTAGGCTGCCCATGATTCCGTGCCATGTTAAGGTCTGTGGTGGTGGGTTTTCGGTTCTTCCTACCTGGGTCGACCACTGTTTGCTCAGATAACAGTATTTTTTCTTCGCCAGGGGTAAGGAACTGTAGTTGAGTGATAAAACGTCATCGTTTCTTTACTCATCATAAATGTCTTTGCTAAAGTTTCTTCAAAACGACCTGATGATATAATTTATACCACTAATTTTACCAAGGTAGTAATAATCAATTACTAAGTAGTAAGAAGTAAATTCATTAATAACGTATAGTGTTCCTGCTAGGTCCCCCAGGCAAAACATATCTTTTCATTGCCAACCTGGAAATACAATTTATATATTAAATTCACCGATAAATAGATTATACAGGCATGGTAATGAATATGCTTATCTTTAAGATGATTTACTTCATTATAAATAAGTGTTCATTCATTGATAAAATCTTTCTAAGATCTACTTTGCATTTTTAATTTACATTTTTACCTTGTTTTTCAATTGTCCGGAGGGCTTATTTTATACATACATTTTTGTTTTTCATAAATGTAGTTTCCTTTTTCTACATTTAGTTTCGCAATGTTCTGTAATTCAAATTCAAATGTTCATTCAATGTTCAATGTTACAAATGTTTACAAAATTAAATTAAGCTTTTTTTCATTGTTGCTGAGTGTCTTGGCAGCAAGTAAACACTAAATTGATTTGACGCCCTGCCTGCTACACTAGTAATTGACTGTATTATAGCAGACAGTAATATAGTGATTATTGGGATCCACTGTCTGACTCTGCCTATACTACGGAATTGATTACTTTTGTATTCTTATTGTACTTTTCTATGTACTATGTAATTTTCTTTTTTATATTTTGTTAGCCAATATTTTATTTCTTTTTACTTTATTTATTTATGAAATCAATATATATTTGTAATGTGTACTTTAAAAGTTTTATGGCCGAATATGTTGTCAAAATAAAAATTATTAAACTACAATTAAAAGCAGAGACTAGAATACTTCTGAAGTAATAAGACGAGAGAAATATGACTACTTTAGCTCATAATACAAGGCAAAATTTGGCGCGGTTGAAATATCTTTGACAGTGATTTAATTCAAGTTCGACGCTCTCTAGATTATAACACAATAATAACTTACCTCGAAACATGCCGTCTTGAAATTTTGTTAAACATTCACTTTAGATGAACAAACTTTTCCCCTGCGTCACCTACACAATATCACCGGAGACAATGCTGGACATGTGATCGTCCATAATGACGTCGCATAAATCCAAGAAATCTCATCCAATGTTCTAAATAGCCTTCTTATCCGCAGCCCTGATTTGTTGCATAGAAACTGTATTTTGTTGATCCATTGTGAAAAACTTGATTGTTAACTCTGGAAGTTCGTTCGAAAAAATTTCTTACAGCTCAAGAGTCTGAATCTACCCAAAAACTAGACCAAGGACTAGGCTTTTTGCAGCCTGCGAAAAGTAACGCCACCAAATAACGTTTTCTCAAGTTATCACGGTCGTTTCGCATTGTCGGTGTTGCTATGCAGAATAATACATAAAATTTGTGTGAGCATTTTAGCCTGTTGCCTAGAAGACCTGGGAACACATATTTTTTTATTATTTTTTTATTATTCGTTATTAAATTTATACTTATTTTCTAATATTATAGATCGTGCCAAGCCTTATACAGCTTGTCGGCACGTTTCTTTTCCATTTTCTAGCATAAGTACATAGCATATTTAGTTATAGCTATAATTTACAAAGGATAAAATATAAGTAAAAAATAATAATATTATATGAACATAACAAATCTTAAAAATAAACTTGGTAGTGAGACTAGATATCAGATAATATATAAAAAAAGATAATAATATCATATGAAAATAACAAAACTTAAATATAAACTTAGTAATGAGACTAGGTAACCGATCGAGATAATAAAAAAAACATGAACATCAATATGAATCACTGGGATCAAGATGCAAAAAAAAATCATGGAACAGCTCAATGTAAAATTGAGTCTAACAGTATGAGGCATATGACTTGTCTAGATTTCCAGAGTCAAGTTAATCAAGAACTAAGTAGATTTATTAAATTTATGCCATTTTTGTAGTAACCTTGCTACTTTACAAATAATTTACTTTAAAATACATGTTTTGAGGCTCGGTTGTTTTACTATTACTGCGATCGGTGTATCCTAATCGGTACCCTAGCTGGGATGGTGACTAGGTTTTATTATCTGATAAGCCGATCGGTTCCTCAGGTTAGATATAGGATTTCGATGTTCAGTAACAATATATAGAATACAGACGGTGTAACACAATTATCAATGTATATTTTACATCTTCCTCTATCCTGACATGTACTCCTCCAATAAAATAAAAAATGGATATTTCAATAGCGTCATTTTCGTAAAAAAAATCACCCCAAGGGCGCTTAATCACATCAAGGGTGCTTGTTAATGGCTTTCAAGACTTGTTGCACTCCATCCAGCCATCGGAGTTTGGGTCTACCAACGCTGCGTCTACCTTGGGGCTTTGTGTGGAGAATCTTTTTTGGCATTCTCTCTTCACATACTCTCTATGCCCTGCCAATCGCATCCTCCCTATTTTGATAAGTTGCATTATATTGGGCTCATTGTATATATTGTAGACCTCCTAGAAATATTGTAGAACATGAAACAATTAATCAAAAGCAAAACAAATGACAATATAAACCAAAATATAAAGATAAATAATAAAATTACACAAATTAAAATAAGGTTAGGTTATAGAAAATAAAAATACAGTTATATAAAATTAATAAAGGATAAAAAATACTAAATAAACATGAAAAAGGCACCAAGCAAAATATAATCAAAATAGAAGAATAGCAATGCGAGTGAGAGAAAGAAGGGTGAGGTAGTTGGATTGAGGTTAATGTAGGGGAAGGACTGTGTACAATAAGCGATATGTGTTTGAGTGGAGTGCGCATATGTAGATAGTCGGTCAGAGTCTATCCGGTGAAGACATATAAATGTGTGATGTAGATTCATAGACGGTTTTTAAATGGTTTGATGTAGATATTAAAGCGAAATGAAGCGAAGCCTGGAGTTGGCAGAAGAGGAACGAAAGTAGATTGAATGCAGTGGAGATCCCTCAGACATCGTGACAAATCAATTTATGATAGAGTAAACAATGCAGATACGACGATAGATAGACGAATGTAAAGCTGATCTTAGCATAATTAATAGAATTAAAATAGAGTCGCTCAGATGGTTTGGGCATATTGAGCGAATGAATGAGGAAAGAATGGTAAGAAAGATATATAATGCAAGTGTTGATGGCGCCACAAAAAGAGGGCGACCGCGGAAGACGTGGCATGACTAGATTAACCAGATACTGGAAGAAGGTCACGTTAGAAGCCTCAACAACCGACGAGCTTGCATGCGAAGAAGTATGAATTTGGATGAGAAGAGAGTTGTATGTCAGGACAGAAGAGTGTGGCGCTCTATCCTCTCTGCCTACCCCCAAGGGGAAACGGCGTGATGGTAAGTAAGTAGATATTAAATACATCAGGGTCGTTAGTGTGATTATTACTTCTTAGATGCTCGCTGGATGAACGAATTTTGTACATAAGAAGTTCCACTTCTGGGTACATCGGAGCACGGTCTGTCGTATTGTGAGTTGGGAGTTGGGACGTCCAGGACCAGGAATTATTTCCGGAACCCTCGGTATGAGATGCCAGTGTCAAGTCCACTGAACCATGAGGATCGGCTTGTGTGGGTTTAGAGTAGTTTTAGTTTGATATTCTACATAGATAAAAGTTTAAAAAGAACTTGTATTAGTTGTTAAAGGGGGTTAGCAACCCCTGATCGAAGCGTCGCCAGCCCCCCGGGTGCCCGGGTGGTGCGGGTGTAGTATTGTCATATTTAAAGCCTGGAGAGCCTTTCCATTTGGTCGCCAAGGGCTGTGAAGTGTTTTATGGCCGGCCCCTAATGGTCGCCCCGGCCGTAATATTTGTAGTTTCACGGAATAAAACACATCGTAAATGACCGCCTTTCAACAAAACTATTGTAAAAAGTCAAAAAACTATGTACATATTCCTTTAAAGCCTGCTGTTCTCTCCAACCCCGGGCATGACGAAATATGTTCAATCTTCGGATTAACAATAACTCTTCCCGAGATCGGGTTTAAATTAATAAACCACCGATTCTAACTTCGTTCGAGATGATGATTGAAACACAAAATTACTTAATATTTTAGGCGATAAAAGGAGAACTATGTCAAATAGTTTTATCAAAATTATGTACACGAGAGTAAAAACACGAGACTATTAAATTACACGTAATCAATATATATATAAAAAGAAACCCGTGTTTCCCTATCCGCCAAGTTTTCTCCACAACCAGATACTACCACCCCCTGGTGGTTATGGTGGTGGATAGCCTTGGTGTCCCATTGAGAATGTGCGAGTTTTGTGGAGATGGCTGAGCGTGGGTGGGAGTGGGTGACGAAAATGTGCATTCTAGCACATTGTTTTGTTATGGGAAGGCCGCAAATGCTTCAGATTGTTGTAAAATAGGCGCGCTGACTGTGTCGGTGAGTCAAGAAAGTTCCGGAAAAACCTGCTCTAGAAAGTTCTGGAAGAAGAAGGTTCTAGAAAATTCCCGAAAGTTCTATAAGATTCTAAACTGAGTGGCGGAATGTGTCAGTGTGTCTAGAAGGTTCCTGTACATTCGAATTTCTTGAAAGTTATATGACGATCCAAACAGTGTTCTAAAAAACTACGCATGCGAAGCCGCGCTGGCACAGCTAGTAATAATAAAAGTTATACGCGGCTCCGATGAAGTATGATTTTAAAAGAGACCATTTCTACCATAATTCTTCATTTATATAACCTCTTTTTATTATTTTTTCAACAAATACAAATTGCATAGTTACACTTTTTTCCACATATTCTCTTTTTCATATATTTTTCGATAAAAATAATAATGTATCGAGTACTCACTTACTCGTAAAAAATAAATAAAACACATTTTTTATTAATTCAAAACATATATACACATATGAAATCAACTCAAATTTTTAAGATATTTTTTAATATAATACATCGCCAAATTGTTCGGTCTATATTTTGGAGATGAAACACCTGCCTTAATTGCATTGTACATTTTACTAGTCATTACATACTAACATAAGGCATTAAGTCAAATTTTGATAATTTTCTGTTTTAAGTTGAGATGTTGTTCTCTTTCTAATGAAAATTCTCTCCATTAACACGCTTAATTAGAACATGTAATGTTATTTAATATAGACTTTCAATATAGACTTTTTGTAATATAAACAACGAATGCTTAGAACAAGTGAACGAGTTTATGTATTTGGGAAGTATGTTTAGTAGAGACGGCAAGGCTGAGAATGATATCGAAAGGAGAGTAACTGCGGGAAACAAAGTTAATGGTGCACTAAATGCAATTATGGCCAATAAGAATCTGTCAAAGGAAGCAAGACTAGCGGTACATAATGGTGTTCTAGTGCCAACCCTTATGTATGGAAGTGAAGCCTGGAATTGGCAAAAGAGGAATGAAAGTAGACTGAATGCGGTGGAAATGCGGTCACTAAGACGCTTGTGTGGAAAATCTTTGGTCGATAGAGTGAGGAATGAACAAATTAGAAGTGAATGCAATGCTGGCTGTAGTGTGGTAGATAGAATAAAGAAAGGAGTGCTGAGATGGTTTGGTCATGTGGAACGTTTGAACGAGGAAAGGATGGTTAAGAAAATAAATGAGGCGAGTTTTGAAGGCAACAGGAATAGAGGACGTCCGCGAAAGACCTGGCACGATCAGGTACTACAAGTATTTGAGGATGGCCCTGTTAAAAGCCGCAACAACCGTAGACCGTGTATGAGAAGATGTATGAATGTGGCCGAAGCAAAAGTGGTGTTCCAGGATAGAAGAGTGTGGCGTTCAATCCTCTCTGCCTACCCCTGCGGGGAAACGGCGTGATGGTAAGTTAGTTAGTTAGACTTTCAGACTGCAAATCAAAATTCCAAAAGAACATTTTATTGTAATTAATTATCATTGATGCAACAGATAAAACAACTTCCTCGTGTGATTAAACCTTTGTAATATAATAATGTAACATAATATGATATTAATAAAATGAAAGCTAAGTCTAAACTACACTTAAATTTTGTTTTAAAAAAATTCAACACGTTTTGGGAGCGATGCTGCCTTTTTCGGGACAATGAACGTACTGAAATTAATGAAATTTAAGCATGGTCAAAACAAATTTTTCATTATTTTATTTATAAAATGGTTCCACAAAGTGAATTTGAAAAATTTGAAGAAATAATATATATTATTTAAATGAAATTATGTTATACCATCACGCACAAAATGTATGGGCATGTCATGCTGTGTTTGTGCTAAACTAAACTAAATAAAATAAATGTATGCAAGAAAGGGCAAAATACAGAATTAATGAATATGTTATTAAATAAAAGAGACTTATTTTGATTTTGGTAATATTTGTATTTTTTCTTGTATTGTTGTATAGTATTGTAGATTTGTATTTGAGTTTATAAGATCTATTGTAATTAATTAATATGAATGTATTTCTGGTAAATACAATTTATTTATATATATGTATTGATGCACCTACAGACAAATATCAATGTGATGTTTTGTGGGTCTGAGATGTAAAAAAAAAAAAAAAAAAATTAATAAAGAAAAAAAAAAAAAAAAAATATGAATATTTCATCTGCCCTTGTTAAAATTGAGGTTTTGAGGATTACTTTTATAGAAATTTTTTGAGTTGCAATAATTGGATTGAGTGCACTCATAGTTGCTCCTCCCCATGCAATTATGCCGTGTTCTATAATTGATTGGCAGATTGCGAAGTAAATCATTTTTAGGAGTTTAATGTTCAGAAAGTTTCTAATTTTGCGCAGAAAAAAAAAAACTTTTTTTATTTTATTAGAGATTTGTTGTATGTGGAGATTCCATTTAAGATGAGCATCGATTATAATACCTAAATATTTAATTTGATTGATTAACTAAAACAATGTTTCCATTTAATCAAGGCTGGATGGATAGGATGTCTAGGGAAGAAATATGGCTTATTTACATTTAATTTTCCATCGTGAATATGTATGCAAAATTTGGGTCCAATCGGTGAAGCGGTGTAGATTTGTACAGAAAATATATCTGGGGGAGGGGATGGGTTAGAGGGAGAAGGATAAATGTCGCCTATGTTATCCGCCGAGTCCTAAAGAATAAGTTTCCTAATTTTGAGTCCGATCGGGGAGGGGAAGGGGAGGGAAAGGGGAAAAGGGAGGAGGGAAATGTCGCCTATGTTATTCGCCGGGTCCTAAAGAATGAGTTTCCAAATTTTGAGTCCAATCGGTGTAACGGTTGAGATTTGCATTGAAAATATATCAGGGGGAGGGGAAAGGGTAAAAGGGAAGGGGAGAAATGTCACCTATGTTACCCGCCGGGTTCTAAAGCATAAGATTTGTATAGAGAACAGATAGACAGATGTTTAGTTTTATAGGTTTAGATTAATGGATAAATATTATAGTTATATAATATTTTGATGTATCTCAGCACAGGTTCACCCTAGTAAGATGAGTGGTTTCCTTTCTAACCAACATGCATTAAGTTTAAGATAAATAAATTAAATAAACGTTTAAAAAAAGTAACCCATAAAAACCAAGTTTTTATTATACTCCTTTTTTTTGTAAAATATAACAACAGTTAAAGACGAATTAAAACATATAACATAACACTAAACTTACAGTAATTTAATATATTTCTAAAATGTCAGATGTTTTGAGCTTTTATAAGACACTTCATGCTTTGAAGATTAAATTCTAAAAACATTTGTCAGTCAATTTAAATTTTCGACATTCGTATTGAAGAACCTATTATGTATACCGACGGAGTAATTCAAATTTAGAAAATATTCCGCGACGTTATCGAGCCGCCGTTGCTAATCAAACTTTTCTAATGATTCCAATTGGAAAAAACCAATAAAATTTTAAAAATCCGAAATTATACTATAATTTTTAATTTATTTTAACGAAAATTTGATAGATCCTCTTGATCGTCGCCACGAGTCTACTTGCCAAGTTTCAGCTCGATTGGATCACGGGAAAAGGGTCAAAAATCGATCCAAAGTTTTTTTGACGGCAAGCCGGCTAGCAAGCAAGCAGACGCCACGAGTTAATATAAAGGGAGTAATAAAAGTGTCTTAAAGATAAATAAAATATAAATAATATTAAGTATAATATAAAGACTAGGTATCTCAAATCGAATAAATTTAAGGAATAATTTCTAGATTAACAGGTTTAGGGCGAGTGCACGGGTTCCAAGGTCAACATCGTGTGTCTATGACGAGCATGTATTACACGCTTGAGGGACCGTCAACAAAGCATAATATAATAAAAAATATAAAGCTGAAAGCAATAGCACATGCTTAGAAAAGCACAAAGAGTAGTTTGTTGGTGTTGTGGTTAGGACTCTCGCCTCGTGATCCATAAGTCGCGGGTTCGGACCTCACTCCAGACCAGCAAGTTAGTCCTATTTTCAAAGTACAAGCGTCTAGCTTAGTTTGAAAATAGTAAGAATATTGATATGACACATCTTCGCATCTATATTTTTTTTAAATTATAAAAATATATATATAATAAATTTTAACATAACAGCCCATCAATAACTGAAATACAATCCACTTATTTAAGTCGAATCTGACAAATACTATATAGTAATCTTTCAATACACCTTTTAAAATATCTTCTATATACGTTTTTTTATAAATAGAGATGCGAATGTGGAATAAGTGTCGCATCTACATTCTTACTATTTTGAAATTAAGCTAAACGCTTGTGCGTGGTGGGACAGATTAAGCTCAACTTTTATTTGGCGGGACAAAATAAATTTTGGTCGCCTCTTCCAGAACGCGTCCCCTCCCGGATTAGAGTCGGGATTAGGGCGCCCCGTATTCTGTTCCCGGATTTCCGGCATCTCACACGTGTTGCTTCCGCCGCCTTTTAATCCCACATTCAAAAAGCGCGCGAAAGTAGAGCGCTGCTTATGAAATAATGGGACGATTAGAGGCGCGGAGTGGGGGCGATCATTCGACAGGGATCTTCCACAACCCCCCACCCCTATCGCTAGGTAGTAGAGAAATGTAAACACAACCATTATTGTTTCTGTGCCTGAAAAAAATTATTTTCCAAAAAAAATCGTATTGTAATAATATCAGAAAATTGGCCGTATTCCGAACTAAGCAATATTGCTATTTCTGTATTTTTTTATTTTTAATTTATACCTATAAGTGAAGGTAGTTGCTTCACTAGACAAGGTCTGTTCTGAAGTAACTACCTGTATTTTTTTTTAAGTTAAAACATTAGAAAGGCTACATATTAGAAATCATCATCATCATTCTTGGCACTACAACCCTTGGTGGGTCTTGGCCTCCTCAATAATTTTCCTCCACTCTTCTTGGTCTAGTGCCAGCTCTCTCCAGTTTTGAAGCTCTAAGGCAGAGATATCTTTGAGGACGTTGTCACTCCATCTTAATTTTGGCCTTCCTAAGCTCCTTCGCCCTATTGGTCTTGAGTTCAGCAGGGACTTTGCGCGTGAGAACTGGCCTAATAAGCGTTTTGTACACTAATATCTTGGTCTTTTTGGACAGCAGTCTGGAATATCGGCTTTTGTGGGCGGAAAAAACAGAGATTTGCGCTCATTATGCGCTTCTGGATCTCCTCTGTAGTATTATTGTTGCTTGTTATCAGGGATCCTAGGTATGTAAATCTTGGTACCGTTTAAAATTTTTGACTTTCACACGAGAGAGTTGGGATTTGTTGGGTGCATCCTACGGCCATGTATTTGGTCTTCTGTTGGTTTACTATGAGACCCATGTTTTTGGCAGAACTTTCAAGATTTATGAAGGCATTACATAAAGCATCGGGAATTTTCGCAATTATGTCGATATCATCAGCGTAAGCTAATAGTTGCACAGAGTTGTCAAATATCGTTGCTCTTATCTTTTATGGGTTAGTTTTTTTTTGTATTTTCTTACCGTGTATCTATGTCTTCCTATCGAATGACCAAACAAAGAAATGAAAACATTTTTTATTTTTTTTGTATAATGCCGTTGATTTTGTGATTACGGTTTTGCGCTTCCACTTTGGAGGAATACCTCGGAAAGTCCTCCGTGTTTGCGGCGCAATTGATAGCAAATTGATCGGGAGCCGGGCCGTCCCAGCGCTAATCAGGCTTGCCAGGCACGCTCCGCCCCCCGCGGGCCCCCGGGAGCCCGGCCGTGCCTGGGCAGCGAGGCCGCGAGGAGTGCGCCCCCCGCGCGACGCGACACGACACATGCCGGCTTTGTGGCGCTGAAATATCGTTTTTCTTCGATTTTGTTGTTCGCCAGCACATGGTCCCGGCGCATGATTGCTTTCTAATTCCTCCCGAGACGATGGCCGTGAGATAGCCTTTGCTCTAAACATAGTAGAAATCCTCATTCCTTCAACACGAATTCACCATTCGCCAAAAAGCAATTCACAATTTAACTCTCTTGTACCCAGGCTGGGTAACACCTATGCGCAATGCACATATCTTTTTTTTTTTTTTTTAATATTTATTTAATTAATAATATATACATATATTATTTTTTTCTACAATCATATTTTTTTTCCATATGTTTATTAATTTTTTTTGATATTTATTACATTAAACATATGCCAAACTGCACAGCAGTTTTACGGCATGATTGCCTGAAATATTTGAAAATGATTTTTATTTTATTATGAAGATAGTAGGTCATTATCGAGTGTTGCATGTTTTTTTTACAAGTGATACATGATATGTAATTATAAATTAATGTGAGATTAGGTACATAGCTTTAATATATATTCTTTTAGCTTGTACTTTTAAAATAAATGTTTACAAATCGATATTTTTGTGTGTGTGTATACCTCAACAAAAAAAATTATATTCTTGTTTGTGGTGAGGGATAACCACTTACAATCATAGGTACAGGTAGTGTAATCTAATTATATAACAATGAGAAGGAAATAAAAGAAAATCTAATACATCAAATCTTAATTAATAATACAATGTATAGAATAAGCAGTCAAGTAAACAATAATATAAATAATAAGCAGTCAAGAACTCAATCACAAAGTCAATTCTATAATAAATGAGAACCCGTTCGGGTTGACTGGGGGAATATGCACACAGGGCGCAACCGCAAAACATTCACCATCTTGCAAAATAAATTGGACAAATCAAATAGTTATACAGGTATCTTCATCAATTCGTGGAAAGTACTCGACGGTATCTCCACACGAACAACCCGTATCAGAACCAAAAGAATTTCTTAAGTTAGTTAATATAACATTGTATTTTAACTAGAATTTAACATTTTACATTCTTAAATCTATTTCTAATATACTATCTGTGACGAATGTGCGGACGCTTGGATGAGGGAGACGCAAGCGTGCGAGCGAGACGAGTGAATGGCGCCCGTGCTGTTGCGCCGCACCGGGCAGAACGAGATTCACCGGGGTCCGAATCAGTTGTACATATTGTATTATAAAGTAGTGTCTCCAATAAATGTTGTTACCTACGTAACGCGTATTACTAAAAGAACCCGATTATTCCCAAGTGCGTAGGCCGAGTTATATTGCCTACGCACGCAAGAACATCACACTATCCATAATAACCTACATATTTACATTTACATCTAACCTAATCTATGGTACAATCTATAATTAATCATAAATCTTATGCTCTACAATTCTACACCATTTTTACAGTAATTATAGCATTTGTTTTTAAATACATTCATCTTATTTATATTCTTCATGCTTTCTTGCATCTCCTCGTATATTTTTACACCTCTACATTAGACAATTCTGTGTATATACTTTTTTCTTATATGGTAATCTTATTCTATTCTTATTTCTGGTGTTATATGTATGTACATCACTATTTGCAGTAATTTTGTTCAAAAAATATTTTGGCATTTTGTTATTGAAAATTTTGTGGATAAATATGAGAACGTTATAAATAAGTATTTTTTTAATTTCCATCCAATTGAATGCTTTTCTCATTTCTTCAATTCTGGTGTATTTACTTTTTTTAAATATGATTCTCATTGCCCTGTTTTGCATCACTTGTAGTTTCTTGATGTTTCCTTCATTGGCCAGATACAAGACTGTAGCACAATAGTTGATGTGAGGAGATATTATAGTTTTGTATATTAACTCTGCACTATTTTTATTCAATTTTTTCTCAATCTTCCAAAAAAAATTTTTTTATATATTTTTTTTTAGTACATATTCAAAATTTGCTGCCAAAGTTGATTTAGAACTTTAAATTACACCAAAATATTTTATTTCATACGCCTTTTCAATGAGATCACCGTCAATATTAACATTTTTACTATATTTGGTATTTTTTTGCCTATTTCCATATATTTTGTTTTGCTAATATTTAATTTAAGTTTATTTATTTTTAACCAGACTGATATTCTACTTAAGTCTTCGTTCAGTTTATTGCGTCTGTATAATCCTCGCCTGATATGTAGATTAATGTATCATCCGCGAATAATCTTATTTTGCAGTGTTTAATTATTTGAGGAAAATCATCGATATAAGATATATATATATATATATATATATAGTAAATAATATATATAGCATATAGATATAGATATCATAATGTATATTAATATAGATATGAAACTAAATTAGGTCCTAATACTGATCCTTGAGGAATTCCCAGTTCATTTTCTATTGGTTCGGATATTGAGTTACCTACTTTGTTATTTGTTTTCTTTCACTAAGATATTCTTTGAATAGGTTGACAGCGATATTTAAAATTCCAATATTTTCTAATTTTTGTATATCTCTGATATTTTTAATTCCAGTTTACCACAATATAAAGACTTGCTAATAAAAGCTCTACACTCTGCCAACCTGAATTATTAACGCACTCAAAAACAAATTATTGTATCTATTTATTTATATAAATTATGTCTAATCCAACCGAAATATGTCAATTTTATGTATTTAGTATAATGCTACTTTCATGATAAGTCCACGTATACTAACTCGTGTTTTCAAATTTTGTATTATTCATGTGTTTTATTGTATTCTATTTTTACTCTTTTATGTTCTCAAATCTTTCCATCATTTATGTGTTTTATTAAATTATATTTCTACTCTTCTGTATGTTATGTTTTCAAATGCATCTATTATTCACAGGTTTTATTGTATTATATTTCTACTCTTTTATGTTATTATAAATTATTGTAAGCGATTAATAGATTTATGGTATAGAGTAGATATTATTCATATTTTTATTTTTATATTTTTAATTTTATATTTTTATTTATTTAATAGATAATATATATAATTTCTTTTATAACAATGATAACTAGCAAATAAAATTATTATTATATGCTATACCTCACCAAAAAGAATTAAGATTCTTGAGTGTGGCGACGGAAAATAATTTCAATATTTTTCAATATATAAGAATATATTTCAAAATTTCAATATTTCGAAGAATGTATTTAAATATTTTTCTATGTTATTTTCTTTGTAAAATATTTTCACGCATTTTAAGCTTCAGTTCGAATAATAGAAAAAATAAAATATTGAGCTGTCCAAACCCGTACAAAAGTCATTTAGTGGGTTGGATGCTTTCTGTACAACTGTGTCCATTTGTACTGTGAAGTGGGACCCACCACGAACCCAGGGCCGTTCTATGAGAATCTATCTCCAACATCACCCCTACTCGTTCGCCATGCAGGTTTGCATTTCTAATGTTAAGGCGGTCGGGTGGACTATCCCGGCAGCAATCAAAATATTTTTTCATTAATTTGATTTTTCTGCGTGTCTTTCTAACGATTAATAAATTTGGTTATAAAAATTCAAGAATATGTGTATCAGTCAATATTGGGAAATATATATATTTCTACAAAAATGCTATCAAACCAATATTCGACATGCAAAAGAGAATATTCAAAAACAGTTTCAAGTATTATTTTAATGAATGTACTCAAAAATTTAATAACTTTGATGGCAGATCCAGATACAAATTAATAAATGTGCCCAAAATTACTAAAAAAAGTCCCTTATATCTATTACCCATCGAACTAAAAATTGTAACAGAAGTAAACAAGTCAACTAAAAACAAAATAAAAAATTGGATAATCGAAACACAAGAACATCTGATATCCTTATAAATGTATATTGTAATCATCATTCGAGTCACTATTTTGTAAGCTTGGTATTAATATTAGTCACTAGTTACTAATTTATATTGTTTTTATCGAGTTTAAGTCGTGTGTTTGATTATAACACATGTCTAACTTCTCATCTCCCGAAGTAAGTATATTAAATCCTATAAAGGTATATGTATATACCTTTATAGGATTTAATATACCTACTCATAATGTATGTAATATACATTATATTTTGTATATTTTCTTTTGGGATTTAATAAATAAATAATATTATTACATTGGGCGTGCGAAATTGTTAAAACTAAGAAATTTTTTGATCGAACCTCTTAAGGTAAAGCGAACTAAACGCCAACGATATTTTAAAGGGAGATTATACGAAAAGGGCAAGTAATTTTAAATAACATTTCTATAGAAAAGCGTATCATAATAATTTAGAGCATTGCGGAGAACTAAGCCGAGGCCGGTACAAGTTTATATCGTTCTTCCCTCATTACATCCCTATCGGCCGCCCGCGCCCCCCGCTAGTTGGAAAACTTGCTCGGGAAAAAAGGCTATATTTCTCCCGCTAGTCGTTCCATAGATAATCTGAGTTAATTGAATACTGAACCAACCACCTGCCACTGGAAAGTTCCAGAGCCTTCCCGATTGTTTACGGCCAATCAGGTATAAATGCCAGAGAATGCCAGCTTTGCTCGGTGGACGATATCGAGTTGTGGTAACACTGCTTTCAAAATTAAACCATCGAAGCCAAGGTATAGTAACGAAATGGAAAAGAAATTGTAATACTGTCACATGTCAATATGGTCACCCACATGTAAATTTTATATTAACAGAATCGAATACGTTCAAAAAACATCCCTTAAGCGTATTAACTACAAATTTAATTTGAATTTTAACTATTTGGACTCAATAAAATTTCATAAATTGGAAACTCTAGAAATCAGGCGAATATTCGTCGCTGTATATATAATTAAGCCTATGTGCCGTTTTAGTACATTCTGAATTAAACGAATGAAACTGTTTTAAAAAATAATTGCACAGACTAAATTTATAAAAAATATTTTAAATAATTTAGTTTATATAGTTTATTTTAGTATATCTCTATTATTTATATGAAAAATCGACAAATTGATTCATTCATCTGAGAATGTATTAAACGACACATAAGCTTAATTATATATACAGCGACGTATTGTCAGATCAATCCTTTATTTTCCAAATAATTCATATCCTTATTGATTCTCCTGAAATTACCAGCTTGCTAGCTTTGCACGTCCCATTCCGACTTACCTGACAGAAGTACCTCTTTTCCCTTCCAATTTTTCAAACCCACAATAGAAAATCCTCTCCCATCCCACGCATATGCATTATAATTACCTCTTAAATTCAATAGATATTTTTAACACTAAATATGAAGAGTATCGTCATATGGTGAGGCAGATACTAGAAACTCGACCCCCTCCCTGATCATGTATGTTATACACATCACGAGCCCCTTTATGTCTATGTTAAAGCTAAATTTGGAACAATCGGTTAAATGATGTTTTATCTGTCATTGTCAAATTGACTTATCTATGGTTATGTCCTATTTGTGTTATCCTTTAACTGTGGGAGACATTTAACTATTTTTTTGTATTTCATCTTATCAAGCGATTGTGTCTCCCTGTAGGATGACCGAATTAAATAAAAATGTCTTCGGTAGGGAAGAATGAATGAAAACTTTGGAAAATAATTAACGATTTATGAATCAATGATTATTTAACATTGATTTATAAATCAATGTTAAATTGCGTAAAGTTTAATTAAGTAAAATTAAACTGTACGCAATTCTTTAAATTACACTATTTCGCAGTATATCACTCGTAAATGAACACTTTATTACGCTGGGTAAAGTTACTAATACACACACGTAAGCATGCGCAGTATTGACCTTCTTTAGCTATTGCTATTTAGCGGCATGTGTGTACGCATATTGCTACTAATGAGCATGCTCAGTACTAGTTATTAGTAACCGCCGGTTGATTTATGAGCATGCTAATGTGATTCACCACGAGAAGGGGTGTCTTTTGAGCATGTGTGAACAGGCTTGCTTATGAGCATGCTAATGTCATTCGCGGCTAGTATCGATTGGCAATGCGATCTTCTCAGTCCGCGACAGATGAAACAAATATGGCGCGTTGGGGAGATGACAAAACATTACTTTTCGTGACTTATTATAGGAATCACGAATGTCTGTGGAATACTCGGTCACCGCTATGTAAAAATAATATAGCAAGAAATAATATTTATGAAACCTTATTAATAGACATGAATGATTCAAATCTGACATTAAAAATTATAAAAACTAAAATCAAAAATGTGCGGATGGAAACTCAGGAAATATTTTGATTTATTAGTTCACTTGAATTTTCTATTTCAGTTTGCAAAGTTTCCATTTTGAACAAGAGCGTCTCTATTCTATGACAAGAGCATGCCACTAATAAGCATGTATGTTTGATTGTTAGCTTTGAGCATGCTCATTTATGAACATGCTTGAAATAAGCATGCTAATGATGAGCAAGTGTGTACAGTGTTAGGGCATGCTAGTTTTGAGCATGATAATGAGCATGCTCAAAATGAGCGTATGTATCTGTACCTTAACACGTATTTAACATTCACTAAAATATTCCATCCAATTTTCGCTCATAGAATTTATCGCATTTATTTCCAACGCCAATCAGGTACTTCGCTTGATTATTCGCTTTTTTTACCACTTCAAAATTTACGACTGGGCGTCGTCTCGCGCGTACTTTGCGGCCGATTTTGTACTGAACGAACTGTCAAACACGACCTCCCCGCGGCGGCCTAGATCCGCGCTATTTATATCAAAAAACTGGATTATCGAACCTCCTAGATAATTGTAGTGTTATGGAGAAGGTTTTCGTCACTTCTAGGCTTTTTCAGGTGTACTTTAAGAGTGCGGTAGTGTGTTCCAGAATGTAGTGGAGGTTTCTGCACTCTTTCGATTCTTGCAACATGTGTTGCATGTGTACATGTACATGTGTAAAGTGTCCAAATGTCTAATGAATATTAACAACTCACGTTAGTCATGCACGACTTCATTCTCTTATCTGGAAGATTCTACAATATACCATCACACAATAATTGACTACATTAGAATCATCTAGAAGGCTCTACAGAGTGCTCGAAATCTCTAGAACAAATCTTTCGAAAGAATTTAGCTATAAAAGAAGTCACGCGACAGCACAGACGTATACAGTGCATGACGATTACAAGGCGACATCTCCGTAGTGTTGAAAAATGTGACTAGTGATTCTTGATATTACAACACGCGATATTAGTAAGCGAGCAAACACAGAGTGACTACCAGTGTTACCAGCAGAATAAAGGGAAAATACCAATGCGAGAAGTTTATACGAGCGAACATTGAACGGAGTTTACCAGAAGTGATCTAAGCTATAGAGACAGTGTTAATTACTGCAAATTAATTAACTTTTCAATAATAAGTGTGTTTTCAATAACCAGAGGTTTCAATTGTCGTCATTGATATATTACGGGGGATTCTGTCAGTGCGTGAATTCTTTTTAGCATCTACTTAAAATACTCTTTTTCTTATTCTTGTGCTGTATTCATTTTATTCAACGGAAGTTGTCATGTTAGCTATCTTTATTTACTGCGGCCCGAGATAGCTCTACAGTAGGCTGGCCACGGGTGTACTCCTTCTTCTAGGGCCCCGACTTCATGCTATCCTTCCCTACATTATCATTATAGATTTCCTACTTCTCTGGAAGTCTATCATTACCATCATCATCGTCTTCATCCCCTTGTCCTAAAAAGGTCGAGGGCCCAAAGACTCGATGAGTTGTATCCATGTTCCCCTGTTGAAGCACCTTGTCGAGTCTTTGGGTCCCCGACCCTACTAGGACAATAGGATGAAGATGATGATAATGATGATGAGTGAATTCTGAACTAACGAATATTGAATAGCTGTCAATATTCGTTAGTTCAGAATACTGCCAAATATATATTGTGACGGGGCTGAAAGGAGTCGCGCACTTATATCAAGTGACAGTTGTTTGAAATGTTCACAATACTACCGAAGATTCCAGAACAGCCTAGCGTAATCTACAGCTTTCGAGAGACGTCTCCAAAGTTCCAGGGACATCTGAAAATTACGAGAACCTGTGAGAAAACACTATAAAAGTCTTGAAGGTTCGAAAAATTCCACGTTTCGAGTTTAAATAAACGGATCCAGGCCGCGGAGGGCCATTGTTATTTTGACGCTTCCAACGACGTGGCCCTAGCGGCGAATCACGAAGCGAAAACAGTGTTATCATCATGCGTGTGAATTAAGCGACAGATAAAGATAAATAGATTAAGTGAAGTACTTACCCGCGTACGATATTTGAGCGAATATTCTTGAAAAAGTTCTTACGTAGCGAAATAAACCGGGGCGAATAGTAATGCGTCCTGAAATTGGATCAATTGTTCTAGTGAATAGTGAATAAAGTGTTGAAGCGATTATAAAGTGTCTATTTATGAATGAAAAATTTGCGAAACAGTTTCATTCAAAATAGTGTGTTAAGAGACTTTGTACGTTTGGTAAATTAATTATTCAGTAATCAATAAATCCTGTATTATATCCCAGCGTTTTCATTAATTCCTCCTGAAAACATGACACGAGACAGTATCTTGATTAATGATGTCCCCCTGGGGATAAAATCCTGTATTGTGTTCTCGAAAAATTTGAACACACTCAAAATATTCTGAAAAATATCGCTACACGAAAATATTTGTCTGGTGTTTACATTTGTAATAGAAACTACCCCCAACTACCTACCGTCTCATTGCGGTGTAATTTTTTTGAGGTTTATTGCGAAGGGTCTCTTTGAGGCCACAAAGAAAGAGCCCCCGTTTCAATTGCGTCGATTATTTTTCTTTCCTACCCCTTGAGTGTCACACTTTCCCAGACGTGATCAGTCAGATTTCACTCCCCACAACACACTACTGCGGGCATTGTCCAAATTGCTAAGGGCTGGATTGCGAAATCAATCCTGCTGCGGTTTTTTTTGCGTAAGGGATGAAGACAAGTATTTAAAAAAAAAATGAACTTGAGTCTACACCTGACAGCTCAAAGTCATCATCATCATAACTTTACCCTACAACCCCCGGTGGGTCTTGGCTTCCTCAAGAGTCTTCCTCCACTCGTCTCGGTCTAGTGCCAGCTCTCTCCAGTTCAGGAGCTCCTAGGCGAAAATGTCTCTGAAGACGTTGTCGCTCCATCTTAATTCTGGCCTTCTTAAGCTCCTTCGCCCTATCGTTCTTGAATTCAACAGGAACTTCGGTGCTTATTGATCGGTCATTCTCTCCACATGACCCAGCCACCGAAGTCTTCGCAGTTTTAAACAGAGTATAGAGCTCATTGATGTAACGTCTGCACCAAATCCCATTTTCTAGAACCGGTCCAAAGATACGCCTCAAAATGTTCCTTTTAAAAACGTCCAGTGCTCGCTCATTCCTCTTATTCACTACCCACGTTTTAGCTGTGTATGTCAGCGCTGGTCTGATGAGTGTTCTATACACTCATATTTTAGTGTTTCTAGACAGCAGGCTGGATTTTATCTGCTTTTGGATGCGGAAAAGGCAACAATTTTGCCCTCATTATTCGTTTTTGGATCTCCTCTTTTATTATTACTATTGTATTATGGTGGTACTTTTTTTATTGATTAAGACATTTATTTGCATTACATTGGTACTTAATTAAATTAAAATAATCAGTAAAATCGTTTCTTCAGTATTTGTATTATTGTATTAATACGACGGAAGTTTTTACAGAATAAGGACCAGCTTTTGTTTTGTAGCAGATAAAAATAATGAGATAAATTCTAAAGTATCCATGATTTTAAAAAAATACAAAAGCCCCAGAAATTAGAAATTCACGAACATCTGAGATAAATTTGCATTTTTTATGCGCGCATGACCCAAAATGTATTTTTACGGGACGTGGCTTTGAGAGGCAAAAGAAAACACCAAAAATTAATTTAGTTTAATTCATTACCAAAGAAAGTCATTGGACATCATCATCGCACTTTGCTCGCTCTGTTGGTAGTAGTATCTGACCTCGCATTGCGTGACACCTTTTATAGATAAGTTTCTACGAAAGATTTGTAATTCGAATGTAAAAAAGATTTGTAACTCGAAATTACGAGAGACCTGTAGAGCATTCTAGACGATTCGAGTGTAGTTTTTTAGTACGTAATGTAATGTCATGGAACCTTCCAGAGAGAGAATGCGGTCACGGATAACTGACCCTACTTTGCGTGCGTAGTATTCGAGAGTTTGCGGTCATGGAAGACTGACTGCGTTGCGTGACACTGTTGTATTGTAATCAACATTCAGTAGGTTCTTCATCTCGTTAATATCGAGTCGATTTGCAAAATTTCAGCTCGATTGGATGACGGGAAGGGTGTTAATTTTCACTTCCAAGATTTTTCCACAAGAAATTAAGATCGCCAGCGGAGTTAATATAATGAATTTAAAAAAGTAATATTCTTGATACTGATTTTACCATATTTTATAGACTAAGAGCCAGCGACTACCAGATTTACGTCATGTTACTAACGTTATAGTAATAAATCTGAATTTTATATTGTAGCTTTGTAGTTGGACATAATTAAAAAAAAAAGATAGAGATGTGAACACGAAATACATGTCACATCAATATTATTACTATTTTCAAACAAAGCTAAACGCTTGCGCTATGAAAATAGGACTAACTTCCTGGTCTGGAGTGAGATTCGAACCCGCAACCTTTGGATCACGAAGCGGAAACCTAACATCAAGACCAACAAGCTACTCGAATTATTAATTTTAAGTAAACAACTTTGTCTTAACCACTTATCTAGTAACTCTACGTCTACCGGTTTCGACGTTCCGTGGTGTCGAAACTTGTAGACGTAGAGTAACTAGAAGTGGTGAAGACAAAATTGTTTAATTAAAATTAATTTATATATTTTATTCCAGCTGTTTAACAACTTTTAACAACTTTTTCTGATGCCTTATATTTTAGCGTTCTACTTAGAATTTTTTTTGGTATCTTTATTATCTGTTACACGCCAAAATCCCCCGAAATCAAATATCATAATATCCAAAATTTATTATCTTACACATTAAATGTCGGTCGCTGGTTCCTACTCTGCTATCATCTCAGTGTGCGTATCCACCGAGCCAATAACGATAATTGTTCCTTTTTAATTAAAACTTTTCTCTTGTCTGTACAAATTGTCCGTTTTGATTATCATAAAAGTCCAGCTAATCCCCGCGCGGAGCGTCCCCCGCATTATTGTCTATGCTTTGTCCGGGAAAACTTTTTAAACAGAAAAAAATAACGCACCCATGAAACAAATGCCACTTTGAAATCAAAGGATGACGACACAGCAGGGCTGTCGATGAAGTCGACGTCTGTTTGTGTTGTTTTATATTAATCTTAAAAATCATTTCAGATTCATTCAGCTTGTGAAAATCGGTTACCTAAAAAACTAACCCAAAAAAACCAAGTTTTTATTATACTCCCTTTTGTTTGTAAAATATAACAACAATTAAAGACGAATTAAAACATATAACATAACACTAAACTTACAGTAATTTAATATATTTCTAAAATGTCAGATGTTTTGAGCTTTGATAAGACACTTCGTGCTTTGATGATTAAATTCTAAAAACATTTGTCAGTCAATTTAGATTTTCGAAATTCGTAGTGGAGTGCCTATTATGTATACCGACGGAGTAATTCAAATTTAGAAAATATTCCGCGACGTTATCGGGCCGCCGTTGCTAGTAATCAAACTTTTGTAATGATTGCAATTTGAAAAAACTATTAAAAATTTGAAAAATCCATAATTATACTATAATTAACTAAGCTTCAAAAATCCATAATTATACTTCAATTGAGTAGTTTGTTGGTCTTGTGGTTAGGACACTCGCCTCGTGATCCAAAGGTCGCGGGTTCGAACATCACTCCACACTAGCAAGTTAGTCCTATTTTCATAGTACAAGCGTTTAGCTTAGTTTGAAAATAGTAAGAATATTGATGTGACACGTATTCCGTGTTCGCATCTCTATTTAAAAAAATATATATATTATTATTTTTTAACGAGAATTTGATAGATCTTCTTGATCGTCGCCACGAGTCTGCTTGCAAAGTTTCAGCTCGATTGGATCACGGGAAAAGGGACAAAAATCGATGCAAAGTTTTTTCGACGGCAAGCCGACAAGCAAGCAAGCAGACGCCACGAGTTAATATAAAGGGAGTAAAAAGCAAATGTTTCTTTAACCCGCGAGAACTCGCGCCAATACAAATCACATGAGCACTCGCGTGTAGAGCGTTTTGCTCACAAATAATAAATTGTGAAAAATGAGCCTTTACCCAAAAAATCATTAATGTAATTGAAGACTCCTCGGGAAAAGCAATGAATGTTAAGAAATGTTTATTTAGAGAAAAACAGTTTTTTGTAGTTTCAAAGTCCATATTTCTTACACTTTTGCTTTTTTTTTATATAAATATTGAATCAATTAATTACTATACAGGGTTATTTGGAAAACATTAATAACCTCGCAGGGATATATTCCTGTCTTGATTATGAGTCGAAAATGTTCAAGCTATCATGACCTAATATCAATAGTTAAGGAGATATGCGACATCAAAGTTTACATTTTTTTTCAATATTTCTGACTTATTTTTTGTAAAACATTAGACTATCATTACAGTAACTCATATCGATTACGACAAATTCATTCGTTTCAATACAAGTTATATAAAGTGATAAAAACCCTGAAAACTATTTTTTTATTTAACTTGTATTAAAGGGAATGAATTTTTCGTATTCGATATAAGTTACTGTAATGATAGTCCAACGTTTTACAAAAAATAAGTCAGAAATATTGAAAAAATTAGGCAAAATTTGATGTCGCATATCTCCTTAACTATTGATATTAGGTCATAATGGCTTGAACATTTTCGACTCATAATCAAGACAGGAATATATCCCTGCGAGGTTATTAATGTTTTCCAAATAACCCTGTATAAACGTATTCTATGTATGTACGTATGTTAAATGTATGTACTGTCAAATTGACAAAGACGTTTTTTGACGTTTGGCGGGCGGATATTTCTGTTTCTTGCGATGGATAAATAGATACAAATTGAACTATTACATCGGACCACGACGGTTTTACCCAATTCTGATTTGTTGCATAAAATAATACCCGAAAAAGTTAACAGATGGCAAAAAGGTCAGTTTCACAAAAAAGTGACATTAATTGTTTTTCCCGGGGAATCTTCAATTATGGCTTTTATAATAAAACACTTACAATTTTGAAATGTTTATATTTATTTAACATTTAATAATATTATAAACTTCAATTTTTATAACATAAAAACTTTAATTAAGCCAGTCTTCGAAGGCATTCTAAAGAAAATAAAGAAAAAATGCAACAAAAATCAACTTTCTTATCAATATTAATAAGAAACATTAATCTTCATCGTAAATACTACTCTTTTTTTTATTCAAAATATAAAAGAAACCTGAAAAGGCTTATGCATTTGCGCTGTATGGTGAGGGATACTTTTTTCTTTTATTTTTTTCTTTATTTCCTTTGTTTTATTTCTTTTTTCTACCATTTTTTTTTTTTTTAAATAAATAAATACTTATTCCATGGCAACCAACAAGTAAAAGTACTGTCACTTTTGACAAGTTACAGCTAGTTACATTTAACATCGTTTACTTTTACTCCTTATTATTGTCTTATCTGTGTCTTTCTATAATTGTGGGAGACATATAACTACAGGTCTTCTCATATAAGCTTGCAATTGAATTAGTGTGAGTACAATGCATAACACGCGCATTGTTTCGTTGTGTTAAGTTTACGGATACGCCCCTCTCGTATCCGTAAACTTAACACAACGAAACAATGCTCGTTTTACGCACAATACCCACACTAACTCAATCGCAAACTCATATGAAAATACCTATATTTTTACTCCCTCTCTTTTAACTCGTAGCGTCTGCTTGCTTGTCTATCGAAAAAACTTTTTCCGTGATCCAATCGAGCTGAAACTTTGCAGACATCTAACAAATTTTCGTTTATAAAAATTTAATAATTATAGTATAATTTTGGATTGTTCGAAATTATTTATTACTCGCTTTCGTAGCGTCGCCCAACGCGTAGGTTAAGCGCCAAACCTGTTTCCACAAGTAAATGAGAAAGGGGGTATAATAAAAACTTGGTTTTAATGGGTTATTTTTTTGTATTATTTTCGTACCGTGTACGAATGTCTGCCTGTTGGAGGATCAAATAAGTAAACTTTGCCAGCCCTGAAGAGGGCGGACTGTTGTGGCGTGGCGCTATTGTCCGCAGCCTCCGCGCGCAAGATGTGCCCAGACAATGAGGAATTGTAATATTTTCCTACGACAATAAAAAAAGAACAACCCACCCCGGGGTCTTTATTTAAGCGAACAAACCACCCCCGTTTCTAGCCCGGTCGGGCGACTGCGACTCGGGGCTCGTGCGTCTCACTCTTCTCGACACCGCTCTACTAAATGCGCGTAATACGCAAACATTTTGTTTAAGTCTTGACGCAAATTATTAAAGACGCAATAAATAGCTGATATCAGGAATTCGGAATAAAAGACTTTGATCAAATAATGATCAATAAATCGCTAAATAATTTCCTATGCTTCATTTGCCTCCACTAGCCAAGACCGGTGACAATATAGTTATTATTTTATTGAATACATAAATATATTACGGAAGAATACTTAACATATTGCAGCAATACACATAACAGCCAGTCAGTCAGGCGTGACTGCATTATCTATATCGAAAATTCTACGACATTCTATGGAACCCTAAAATACTGCATTGGAAAAGCCTAGAACTTTCTACAGACTTTTCATTACTTTTAGACGCACTTGTTTAGACAATCATATAAAAATCTATAGAATTAGACCGTTACAACACAACCTAATGTTTTCCACTCCTAGTATGCACGCCACGAAAGCACCTGATTCTTCCTGGCTCTCCCAATTATTATAATTTTAAATGTTAAATACTTTTTGGATGTCATATAGTGAATAAGTAGTAGGTAATAAGTTTTTTAGCTAGTTGTTTTGTAATATATTTTTTTGTGTGAAGCGCCCTTGAGGTGAGTACTCACGAAAACGGAGCTATTAAATGATCCAATAATTATTATTTTTATTATGTCAAATAAAATTTGGAGGAATTTCACTATAAAAGGCGTCACGCAAAGTGAGGTCATCAGTTCAATGCGTAATGACATACAAGCGACAGAACAAGAGTGATGAGTGATTCTTGATATTACAACACGCGATATTAATAAGTGAGCAAACGCAGCGTGACTACAAAAGATACCAACGGAATATAGGAAGAATTCCGAGGTGATTTTTTTCTACGAATGAACATTAAACGGAATTTACGAGAAGTGATCTAAGCGATAGAGACAGCGTTAATTTGTCCGTATATAGAAACAGTTTAATAATAAGTGTGTGAAGTATTCGGAAGATGTTTAGCGCCTATAAAATTACGAACGGTACTACAATTTAACTCGTGTCCAATGCTTTCTTTGGTAATTAATTAAACTACATTTATTTCCAGTATTTTCATATGCCTCCCGATATAACGAGATATTTACGCACTTAAGAGCAATGTCAACTCAGTTTACAGCACCAGAAAGGGAAGGTTAAGAGTACCTACTTTAAAAAAATCTAAAAAACTTTTCATCTTCAGAAATGTAAAGCTCACCGCAGCGTGATTGCAGAACACTGCAACTATCTGGACAATCGATACTTTACTTTGCCCAACTTCACTTCGAGTCGCGGTGTTATTGCTACGGAAAAAATATGAAACTGAAAGTGTTTATTTTTGGCTGAAAAACCCCCTCGCAACTGCAATCAGAAAGGGATGATTTAGGACGAATCACGTTCAACTACACGAGACATTTTGTCTGGAGAGCTTTGACTGAAAAGATGAAAGACTTCGCTGTGCCGTGAACCCACAGATAGATTTTCTACTCGAGATAGTATCCGAGATGTGAAATTTTCTCCTATGAGATTCTTTGACTGCGTACTGAAAGTAAGGTCAAAATATACAAGACATGCGTGCGACATATTTTGACACACGCTGTAGAGACGCGGTCTGACACTGTCCGCACCAAAGGAGTCCTCAGAACAACTGAAATGAAGGTGCTGAGATCCATTACTGGAAAAATGTTACGTGACCGTGTCCGAAATGAAGGCATAAGAAAAATTTGCAAAATAGAGGACATAGCACGATGGAGTAGATCCAGAAGGAGATTCTGGCGGGATCACGTAGCCAGAATGGACAGTGACAGGCTCGTGCATACAGCAGCGAATGAAATCCCCTCTGGACGATGCCCACCGGGAAGACCACCGAAAAGATTGGGGATAGCTGGACCACGTCATTCCAGGAGGCCTAGTTTTCTGTAGCACAGATCAACAGATCTACAAAAAAGAAAAAGAAGAGATTCTTTGACAGCACGAAAAAAACTGGTTGCTTTTCGTGGACTATAGGATAAATCTGTCGACGCATATCATGTACGCCCAAGTCCACTACTAACATTTTTTTATTGATGTGTAACATCTTTTCTCTCGCTTTCCTGCAATCTGTGGCAGTGGTTTCGTGAAAAAGGACGGAAATGCGTAACAGGAAATAAGACGCGTGCAATTTCACTTAACCAATGGGCGCGCGCGGAGCACGCGCGATGGACAAAAAATCATCGTTTATAAACAAATCAATATCCAGCAAGTGCCATCACAGCGAAGACGCACACTACCAGCCAATGCTTCTTTTGATTTGATTTTGTATATATATTGCTAGTCTGGTGACAAGCGTGTGGATGTTGCAACTTTGATATATTTTGGCTTATATCTTCGAAACTATCCAATAAATACTTAATTTTTTTTGCATTAATGTAAACAATAACTACCCTTAAGGCGATCGTCTAGCAGAATGAGCAAATTTCACCATTTTTCTCATATCTTCTCTTTCGTTTTTTATCACATTTTTGTAGGGACATATCTAATTTTAAAAATTTATTCATCAGGTTACATATATTTTAAATACAAATATCTTATTAAAATGTCATAAACTAAATTAAATAATTGATTAATAAATTACCAAACCTTCGATGTTTTAAAAATGAAGAAAATTGCTCCACTTTGTGGGCCTTTTATGACTGAACGGCGTGTGAGATGTCTTTTTTATTCAATAATATTACAATGTTAACGATTATCTTAAATTTGTTACAATTATAGAAAAATCTGTTAATACGTTTACATGCAATTTATGTTTTAAAAAATACAGTTTTTTAAATTATTTTTATATTTTGTGTGTTTTTTTCGATCCTTTTAAAATAGTTTATAACTTTTTTTCTTTAATAAATTAAAGGAATAGACATTTTTATTTTAAAAATTATACAAAAAAAATCAAAAAATTATTCTCGATTTCAGATTTTAGCTATTTAATCAAGGCACTGCGTATTGTGTCATAAATACGTTGCGTCTTGATTAAATATCTAAAATCAGGAATATCGACAAAGATTTTGATTTTTTTTTGTTTTTATTTTAAAATTATAATATCTATTCTTTTGACTATTGAAGTAAAAAAGTTATCAACCATGTAAAAAGAGTTGAAAAAGACCCACAAAAAAAAAAATATTTTTAAAAAACAGTATTTTTTAAAACATAAATTGCATGTAAACGTATTAACAGATTTTGCAATAATTGTAACAAATTTAAGATAAACATTAACTTTATAATATTATTGAATAAAAAAGACATCTCACACGCCGTTCAGTCATAAAAGGCCCATAAAGTCGAGCAATTTTCTTCATTTTTAAAACATCGAAGGTTTGGTAATTTATTAATAAATTATATAATTTAGTTTGTGACATTTTATTAAGATATTCGTATTTAAAATATATGTAACCTGATGAATAAATTAAAATGAGATATTTCCATACAAAAATGTAATAAAAAACGCAAGAGAAGATATGAGAAAAAATGGTGAAATTTGCTCATTCTGCTAGACGATCGCCTTAATAAATTTTCAAATTTTATGTACTTTATATATTCTTTAGAAATGTGTTGACCAAACACTTTTCTAAAGAAAACGCGTATGTACGGTAAATACGATATCTACCTAGTGCGGCAAAATTCAATAATAAATAAATGCTATTTAAATTTTCTTTACTTTTTTCGAATTCCGAAAAGAAAAATTTTAGAAATTTTTTTTTCGAAAATTTTTTTTTCCGAATTATGAAAAATTTTATTTTTCGATTTTTTTTTTAAATAAAATACTTAATTCTTAGGAACCGACATGTAAAAGTACCGTCATTTTTGACGGTTTACAGCTGGTTAATTAATAAATCGCTTATTAATTATCAGTGTTGTCACGTATCACGATCCGTGATAATATATTGACATTTGGTAGATATCTCGACGTTTATCTATTTTTGAGTGTTGGGTTAACTATCACCAAATAACAATATCGTTAGGTCAGTATGTCATGTTGCTCGCTTCCCCTTCCCACTTTTACAACCCCTAAGTAGTCGTCAGGGGGTGAGATTAAGGAGAGAGATCAGAGACCGCACCTCGGCACAGATGGCCTGCCCTGTATGTGGGTCAAAGTTAATATATATGTATTGAAACTTCAGTGGGCCCCGATGCTTTGTGTTATTACTTTGCCCTACCAATTCATACATTTGGAAGGGTTAAGTAATGAGAATATCTTCCAGGGACGTACTGGGAGTCCATTATTGGGCCTGTACTGTAAAAATACTGCAACGAAATGAATTGTGCACTGTCCCACATTGTAACACAATTATGGAAAGCTCTATAACTCTCTACAGCGCTCTAGGATTATCTACAACGTTCCGGAGATGCGCAAACACTAGAAACGTAAAAAATATTCTCGCGAATTCGAAAAACCAACGTGTTTCGTATAAATAGCGGGTCCAATGCCGCGGCGAGTCTACCAAGTTGTGAAGCAAGCGACAGATAATTAAGTGGAGTGCCTACTTTGTGCGATAGTGAACAGAATTTACTCGGAAGTATTACCCAGCGATAATAACGTGTTTATAAATGAGTGATAAAATATAAAGTAGTGTGAGTTAGAGATTGGTGCTGCGGATCAATTCGTGTCCAGTAACTTTTGTAGAGTAATCACTTAAGCCAGCTTATACAGGTTGTAAACTCTAGGCCATCGTCTATACAAATTTTCTCATATACATGGCTTTGACTCTATGAGACCACTATAATTTATCCTCATTAAATAATCATCATCTTTCTATGGATAAAATCCAGTAACTGTGTTCTCAGAACGCACACATAAAAATATTGTGAAATTAAAATGTAAGTTATTTTCTTAAGGCTGGACATTCACTGTAAATGCATATTTCGGCGTTTTTATTATTCATTTATATCAGAATGTATATTCTAGACTCCAATTTTTTTAGGGCAAGAACCTTTTTTCTGATGTAAAAGTAATAAACTGAACATTATTTACATTAATTAAGAAAATATAAGCATTAATCTCAGGCCGCGGCCTAATGGTTTTTAGTGTTTTAGACACCGCTGCCGACGGCATTATGTTTTATAACTAAGTTTTTTATTGGCACATTTCATACTTTGTAATTTTAATTTTTAAATAATAATTAAGGTATTTTTATTTCAAAAAACTTTCTCTTATTTAGTGAGTAAAGCCTCAAAATACAGGAATAAATATAACATATTGTACAAAATCACCTCTTTACATAAATAAAAAGCGTTTTAAAATCAAGAAAAAACGTAAAAATTTCTTGCAAATTTAAAACATGATAACTTTATAAATACTGAATATTTATTAATTTCCTTAGTACGGATTCTAGATAATTAAGGATACTTTATACGTATAAATAAACATATTATGCGTACATATAAATATTATTATAACTTTGCGCCGCCTAGGACATTAAAAATGATTTTTTTGGCTGCGGCCTGTCGATTAATGCTTTTATTTTCTTTTTATTGTAAATAATGTTGAGTGTACTAATTTTGTATAAATAGCAAAGGTTCTATAAAAGTTATCACACTAAAAAATTGCAGTTTAGAGTATACATTCTGATTTAAATGAATAATAAAAACCCATAGTATAGGAAAAAAAAGTAACCCATAAAAACCAAGTTTTTATTATACTCCCTTTCTCATTTACTAGTGGACACTGGTTTGGCGCTTAACCTACGCGTTGGGCTTCAGTCGAGCGACGCTACGAAAGGGAGTAATAAAAAATTCCAAAAATCCAAAATTATACAATAATCAGGTTCCGTGTCTACCAGATGCGTTGAAATATATTCATACAACTTAGTAAGTTGTATGAAAAAGCCATTAAAAATTTGAAAAATCCAAAAATTTATTATTTTTTTTTTAACGAAAATTTGATAAATCTTCTTGATCGTAGCCACGAGTCTGCTTGCAAAGTTTCAGCTCGATTGGATCACGGGAAAAGGGTTAAAAATCGATCCAAAGTTTTTTTGTCAAGCAAGCAGAGGCCACGAGTTAATATAAAGGGAGTAATAAGAGGAAAGTAAGTCAACGTTCGAAATATTACTAAGCAATCAATGCTTGGAACAAGTAGATGAGTTTGTGTATTTGGGAAGTATCTTCAACAGAAGAGGGAAGGTTGTGAAAGATATCAAGAGGAGAGTGACTGCAGGGAATAACGTGATAACGTGCTTTTTAACCCTTTTCCCGTGATCCAATTGAGCTGAAACTTTGCAAGTGGACTCGTGGCGACGATCAAGAAGATCTATCAAATTTTAGTTAAAAAAAATAATAATTGTAGTATAATTTTGGATTTTAAAATTTTTAATGGTTTTTTCATACAACTCAGTAAGTTGTATGGAGATTCGTACGCATCTGGTAGACACTAAACCTGATTATAGTATAATTTTGGATTTTTGGAAATTTTTTATTACTCGCTTTCGTAGCGTCGCCCGACCGAAGCCCAACGCGTAGGTTAAGCGCCAAACCAGTTTCCACTAGGGAATGAGAAAGGGAGTATAATAAAAACTTGGTTTTTATGGGTTACTTTTTTTTTACTTTAAAATAGAACAATTTTTTGAAACTGTCGAGATGGCGCAGCACTTTAAATACGAAACAACAATGCGGCCCTGGCCAAGCGGCTGCCGCCTGAAGCATTGGTAGCAAATAGGGTTTAATTATGAATATAAAAATGAAGGTGCTTCACCTGTACTTGGCGCGCGCACTTAAGGGCTCGTTCCTCCGCCGAACGCTCCATAAATTGCAAACATTTTTATGGCACTAATTACCCCGCGTAACGTTTGTCATATTGCCGCACTTTGCCGCCGCCCGCGAGGGGAGAGATGACCATAAATAAAGGCTACACCTACCCCTTCTTACGGGGAAGACTTCGGGTAACGGGGCGGGTAAGATGAAGGCATTGGCGTAGTCGGACTGCTCGACGGTACAGCTGTGATTACTGTTCAAATTTTAATCAAAATGTACGCTGACCCACAAGGATCTGATCTGGGGACCCGGCAATGAGGGCGGGCCCATCGCTTGAGGGGACCAGTATGGTACTGTCCAGAGAATGGACTCCCTTCCTTATATTGCACTATATAATCACGAAAGACCAAACAAGATATGGAGACAATTAGGAGTCCACCTTCCAGGAGACGCTATCCTCTGGTGAACAGACTTCATAAATTTATTAAAAGGAAGAATAAAAAAGGCAATTGGCAACGCAGGAGCGATTATTGTGCAATATTTTGAATAAAATGTTCACTAACCTACTGGGGACCCAGCAGTGGAAACTGGAACTACTCCAGCTACTGCACTAAATGTGGAGCCTTATAAAGCCTTCATTCTAAAGTGTTTACCCATCTAGTTACCCGTGATTTGCTCTCATCCCGAAATAATAAAAGAACGCGAGTGATTATTTTTAATTAGTTTATTTTTCTTCTAGGGTCTTCATCCCTTCACTGCCTGCCTCTTCCAAACCCTTCCATCCTTCTCTGTTGATTTCTCCTTGTAGTCATTTCTTCAACCCCACAATGGCTATATCGTCGGCCCATCTCTTTTGAGGTCTTCCGACGCCTCTCTCATTCTCCCAAAGTCTCCAGTTCAAAAATCGAGGAGTCCATCTTGTGGCATCCTGCCATTTAACATGCCTTTCCCATCGCCATTTTACTTTCGATCCATGATATCCACTACTCTGGTTCTACGCCTAATTTCATAATTTCTTGTTATATCTCTTAGGCTTATACCGAGCATGAATCTCTCTATGGATCTTTGCATGTATTAGAGCTTTAATAAAATTATACATAAATAAAATTTCACATAAAGAGACTAAAGATTTACGAATTAATCACAGCGGAGTTTAATACTAACAACAGTTTAAATTAACTCATAATTAACTACAAAGACAATTCTGACCCACAAAATCATTTCGTAATATATATAAAAACTCTTTTATTATGACTGTTCGGCTTTCTAAATAGGTAAAACTAAAATATCATTTGAGATGTCTCAATAATAATAACTAACTAACTAACTAACCATCACGCCGTTTCCCTGCAGGGGTAGGCAGAGAGGATTGAACGCCACACTCTTCTATCCTGGCACAGCACTTTTGCTTCGGCCACATTCATACATCTTCTCATACACGTTCTACGGTTGTTGCGGCTTTTAACAGGGCCATCCTCAAATACTTGTAGTACCTGATCGTGCCAGGTCTTTCGCGGACGCCCTCTATTCCTGTTGCCTTCAACATTCGCCTCATATATTTTCTTAACCATCCTTTCCTCGTTCATACGTTCCACATGACCAAACCATCTCAGCACTCCTTTCTTTATTCTATCTACCACACTACAGCTAGCATTGCATTCACTTCTAATTTGTTCATTCCTCACTCTATCGACCAAAGATTTTCCACACAAGCGTCTTAGTGACCGCATTTCCACCGCATTCAGTCTACTTTCATTCCTCTTTTGCCAATAATAATAACTTCTTGGAATTCACGAACCAGCTTTTGGAGACAGGCCATTTAAACAAGAAAACGTTATTGAGATTCCTCATATAAAAAATTGGATAATACAGAAATATTAGAAATCAATAAAATCCTGAACACTAAGGCCAATGTAATTAATATCCGGGTAAATTTTACGAAAAGCGCATTTTTTGATATTGTAACGAGGCTAAAAAGAAACACACGAAGGATCTGTAATTAACTCCAACATTCGAGAGACCTCTGTAGCATTCCTGAAACTGTTCGAAGAATATTTATTTTTCATTCTTCTGTATGAAGGCTTGAACTTTGTGGTGACATTATTATTAAAATAAACACAAATTACTTTGTTTTCACCACTTTATTAGATTAAAAAATCTACATGTTTCGAGAACGATGTTCTCTTCTTCAGGATTATTGTGTACTAAAGATCTTTAAAAGTTAAACCAAGCAAATGTGTTACGGTGAAGGGGTGGGTGAGGGGGTCGGTGAGGGGAAGGGGGGGGGGGGTTCGAGGTGTTAATTATTATGGGTCATTTGGACAATGTGGAATGTTAAGTGGAAACTTAACATTCCACATTGTCCAAATGACCCATAAGAAAAAACTATGAAAGTTTGTGATACGCGCTTTTGATTAGAAATTTGATATAATGATATTTTACAATGTACATATTAGGAATTATAAAGGAAATATAAATAAATATTAAAAAATATAAAGAAATATAAATATTAAATTACCTATTTTAAGAATTAAAAAAATAATTTAAAAATGAGATCAATAATAAAAATATAAAGGAAATATAAATATATATTAAAAAATATAAAGAAATATAAATATTATATTACCTATTTTAAGAATTAAAAAAATAATTTAAAAATATTTTTAAAAATTATATCAAAAATAAAAATCGCAAATAGCCCCGCCGCCTCGAGCGCGTCGCGCCCGTGGAGCTGTACAGATCATGCAATGTTTTGGTGCCCGCAGACCAATATCACTTAATATAAGGACTGTATTCTAACAAGTTATGCCGTCGGACCCTCTGCGGCCCGGGGGGGGGCACTCTTGCTAATGCGAGCGGCATCACTACCCCAGTTTACCCCAAGAAAGCAAATAATATATTTGTAAATATTTTCGGCATTCGTGTCTCAGGCACGTGTGTCGTACCACCAGTGGCGTGCTGTAGGTATAAACTTAGGTTATGCTGTGACCTGCAACCTACTATATATTATAATTTTAAAAATATTTATGCAAATATCGACTGCCTCAACGAACGAGGCAGTAACTCGAATAATTAGATTTTTCAGGGGGGACACTTTTAAGTTTCGAACCGGATTTCTGATTCTGTTTTGAATTTTCTCAACATTTTTTTTTTGAGTGTGTAGGTAATAATAAGACGACCTTACTAGTAATTGAGATATTTTATTATAACAGTTACTTAAGTTATTTCTTTATTACATGGAAGTAAAATGATTAACTGATTTACTACTTTTGTAAAATTCATATTAATATCTGTTAAATATTACATTTGAGATACTGCTGTCTTTACTGTAGGTAGGAAATCATGGCCTAAACCTAAAAATGGTACTAACTCAAATACCTAAAATATTGAGTTACTGCCTCGTTGGTTGGGGCAATCGATATATGGATACGTATTTTGCAATTTTTTATAACTAATGAACTATTCAATTAACTAACCATCACGCCGTTTCTCTGCAGGGGCAGGCAGAGAGAATAGAATGCCATATTCTTATATCTTGACGTACCACTTTTGCTTCGGCAACATTCATACATCTTCTCATACATGTTCTACGGTTGTGGAGGCTTTTAACAGGGTCATCCTCCAATACTTGTAGTATCTGATCGTGCCAGGTCTTTTGCGGACGCCCTCTATTCTCGCTGCCTTCAATACTCGCCCCATATATTTTCTTAACCATAATTTCTTCACTCATACGTTTTACATGACCAAACCATCTCACAACCAAGCACTCCTTTCTTTATTCTGTCTACCACGCTACAGCTAGCATTACATTCACTTCTAATTTGTTCATTCCTCATTCCATCGAACAAAGATTTTCCATGACCGCATTTCCACCGCATTCAGTCTACTTTCCTTCTATCTTTAATCCAAAAATATAACTGCATTCTAAAAGAAGTATTGTAAACAAGAATTTTCTAAATAAATAAATATTTTATATATAATACGGCAAAAAGTTTCGATTTATTTCGAAGACGATTTATATATAATTAAATCGGGAATAAGACTCATTTTCCTGCCACATCCTGCTAGTTTCGTTTGTGGAAGCCTAAAATCCCCCCTACTTCTCTTAGGATAAATTACATTAACTATTAACTATAGACTCCACATTTTCACATCCCGAATGAAAATATCAACTACACAAGATTACACATTTTTACTGGATTATTGCCATTATCCGGCAGGAGCGTTGTTTCTGATTTGATTTTACTCTACAAATTATTTACTCGCATTTTGACACCCCTGATATATTGTGTTCGTTTATGTTTCATGCGCCTGACAGAGCTACACGAATACCTACACTATTTAATTGTGACAACACTAGAACCAACTCGCATTTTGACACCCCTGATATATTGTGTTCGTTTATGTTTCATGCGTCTGATAGAGCTACACGAATACCTACACTATTTAATTGTGACAACACTAGAACCAACTCGCATTTTGACACCCCTGATATATTGTGTTCGTTTATGTTTCATGCGCCTGACAGAGCTACACGAATACCTACACTATTTAATTGTGACAACACTAGAACCAACTCGCATTTTAATTCTCTTGTACCCAGACTGCATAGGCTAGGTAACACCTATGCGCGTATCTCTGATATTTTTAATTCCAGTTGAGCACAAAATAAAGATTCGCTAATAAAAACTCTACACCCAGCCATCCTGAATTCATAATGCAATCACAAACAAATTATTATACCTATTTTTTTAACCTTGTATATACTTCACATCTCATTTTTCTAAATTACTGTTATAACTTTAACCGGTCGGGTGCCAGAGCGCAGATCTGCGCTCCCTAGACAATGCAATAATAGTATGTGAATTCGGCCTATTTTACCAGCGTTTATAGGTTTTTAAAGCTTATCATTGGTAATACCTCAAGTTTTTGAATGAATGAACGAGTTCTATTTGTCAAGTAACCTCATTTGCCGCGCAAACCGGACAAAAAATCATTCCAAATGTCATCTTCGAACCTCGCATTAATTGTGTTATTTTTAAATAAAAAAGTGTTGAAATTAAGTATTTTTATATTGCTTGATATATATTTAGAACGTATATATTGAAATAAAATATCTTTAGTGTTATTGCTTTCATGGTTTTATTCGATAAAGATGCGCGTACATTTCTGACAATAAATTTCGTTACTTATTTACATAATCAATGAATAAGTAATTATTGAAATATAAGTATTTATTGAAGTCTGTATATTGTGAAACCAGAAACTGCAACTTCTTAGCTATTTTTTTTTTGATTTTTATATGAATATAGCCATCATATAAAAATCAACAATAACGGTTAAAGAAATATCTATATTATATATTGTCAATTCTGTAATTTTTTACTCTTTGGATTCCTAGTATATATTATTATGTAAAAGGTTATTCTGTGCCGTATACTGAAATGAATATATTTCTATTTTCCAACAGCTCAATTTAGAATTTCTTCATCACAGCCAAAAAATGATTACTGCTGTAGAAGTGCTGTGGGATTAACATAATGCGAGAACTCCGCAAGAAGCCGCCCCAGCCGCTCCCAGCATCCCTGGACCGCGGATCCGCGGGAGAATTTAGCTAATAATTTATTTAGCCCGCCGCATACTTTACGATACTCGGGGCGCGGGGGGGTTGAAAATATTACAGGTAAATCGAAAATATGGCGAAAATATTATGAGCACCCTGGGGGCGGCCCGGGCGGGGGGACCCCAGGCCGTGTTGCGAGTCTCACTGCACACCCCCGTCGTTACGTGCTCCTGGAAATTTCCCGAGTATACAGAAGAGGAAGATTACGTGGCTCAGGACAAAGTCAGAAGTGATGTCTACATCAAAAACACAAACCACCTAACAGCAACCAGTAACTCGCATTCACATAATACTGGACAAGCATTACGAAACCTTGACGAAATACCAAAAACTAAGACAACACACGGACAGAAAAATTACTCATACATAGGGCCTAAAATTTTTAACATATTTAAAACAGACTTCATTAAATAAAAACTTTAGCAAACAACTGGCTTACCTCTAAAGGTAGAACAGCAACTGAAAATTTACTCACTGTAATTGCATAATAATGTCTATCAATAAAAATATATACCTATATAAATGAATTAATTAATTAAGGAAAATAAAAAATAATCTTAAACTACACTTTAACCCTTTTTACATTAAACAATTATTCTACACATATTTACACTTGGACTTATGACTCACTCAACTTTCACTAACATTCCACTTGTTACTTTGTAGATACATAATTACTACCTTGTGAAAATAAATATTACTGACGAATTCAAAAAAATTATAATTGTGTTCTATAACGCCACTCTGGGACAGGCGTAGCCTAGTAGAGTGGCATAATCCACAAATATAATTTTTTTTTAAATGTGTAATCTTATCTTATATTTTTATTGTTCAATTATTATTAAGTACCTGTATATTGTAAACAAGGATTTTTTTGAAATAAATAAATGTCGAAGACAAAAAGGAAAGTCAGACGTGTTATTTTACAACCAAACGAAGGGCAGTGTTGATAATTTCGATCAAACGTGTTCCTCCGTGTCTTCTAATAGGAAGACAAATATGTGGCGCCTGGCGGTGTTTTATGGGATGCTCAACGTGGCATGTATAAACTTTAAAATTGAGCACTGACTTGACTTCACCATGGATGCTTAACGACTGTATGACCCAATTTTGAAGCATTCCTTAGATGACAATATCACGAATGTACTTTAAATTACAACACAGACGTCTAAGACGTAAATGATGAATGCTTCAGAGGTCTAGCTAGTCGGGATGTTGGTGAGAAATCAGTTATAAGATTCCGCTACAACAAACAAACAGACAAAGAGAGTTAAACAAAAGCACGTAAAAACAGATTACTGTTTTTCTTAAGCATAATTATCTTCTTTTAAAATTCTAATTCGATTTTCGTTCTCTGGATAATTTGTATATTTTACCGCGCTTATACTTGCTTCACCTGTTTGTATGTTTATCAGGACGGAAACTTATAATCGATATTTCACATATATTTAGGATATCTCGGCTTAAGTATCGAGATATCCTGAGGACATCCATGAGGAAATATACAAACATCCCAATTTCAATAGAGATGACAGTTACAAACTATCAAGTGTTTGGCGTCCTGTTCTAACGACATTGATTCAACCCTTGAGAGACGTCGCAGTAAAGTCCGCCGACGTAACTAGTACATACTGCACACTGGCGACCTCTATAGTAGAAGAAGTGAACACTCCACAACAAATTGCATATAATTTGCGGCCTCGAAAGCAGTAATCAGTCCGCCCTCTACCTCCGCGGGTAAAGGTCGTCCTCCTGATGGCGTTGAATAAGCATTCAACGAAACGTCGAGAATCGTTACTCGGAAAAACGTACGGTTCGCATAAAATATCCGCAACTATTTACAGTTAAATATGTCTAACGTAATAACAACCTTAACTCTTTAATAATCCTGAGGACTGTACGACTCTTCGCCAGTTATGGGGAATCTTGGATCGGTTTTGGTCATCAGCCTTCATTTCTCCACTGCTGGATACAGGCCTCTTCCATACCCTTCCATCCTTTCTTGTTGTTTGCTAATTGTAGCCATATCTTTCTCCCCACAGCGGCTATATCGTCGGCCCATCTCTTTTGAGGTCTTCCGATGCCTCTTTTGTTCTCCCAAGGTCTCCATTTCCAAACTCTGGGAGGCCATCTTGTAGCATCCTGCCTTGCAACATGTTCTGCTCATTGCTATTTTAGCTTCGCTACACGATCCATGGTATCCACTACTCTAGTTCTGCGCCTAATTTCGTTATTTCTAATTATATTTCTTAGGCCTACTCCAAGCATGGATCTCTCCATGGATCGTAGCGTGCATTTGAACTTTACTACACTTTTCTTTGTAAGATCCATAGTCTCCACTCCGTGTGCATTCGCACTCGCAGTATGCATGATTCAAAGGCTTTTCTTTTTAGGCTAATTGGGATCTTTTTGTTCTCGAAGATATGTTTGAGTTTGCCAAAAGTAGCCCAGCTCATTCCTATTCGTCTTATCATATTGTTACCGGACATGAACTAAATCAGAATGCTCGTCTTTAATTTGTACATTTATTGCTATGTATCGGTTATGTATCGATATCTCGATACATAGCCGCAATTAATGACTAGGAACACATATCGATGAGGCTGTTCGACGAGGAGTACAGCCTGGATATGTAGCCGTGAGTAGAGTCACGATCGCTAATATTGTCACAAGACGTTGAACAACCCATAGAACACTCTAGAATTGTCTGGGATCTCTCGTTATCTCTGGAACGTTCCGCAAGTCTCTCGAAACGTCTAGGCAGTTATCTATGAAATCTTGAAGGAATTAACCTATAAATACAAAGGCGTCACGCGACGCGGGGTCAGTCATGCGTGACGTTTATCCAACGCAAAATTAGCAATGGAGCGACCAACGCGTATATTCCAGTGATAATAACTGGCGGGCGATAAGTTTTTCTACGTGTGAATGATAGACGAAATTTTCTAGAAAGCGATCGAAGCAACAAAAAACAGCGTGAGTCAGTGCAAATTAAGAAACAGAATTATTGTAAGTGCGTGAAATATTCTAGAAATATTTATTATTTTTTTATTATTCTCGTCTATTAAGTGTTAGGATAACAATCGGCCGCAAAGCAAGTACCATAGCTACTCGTTGTGTAAAGCTTGTGCCATGTAAATCCCGTGTCGTGTAAAGCTTGTGCTGTGTAAACTTGCTACTATTTATTTCATTTCGCAGTTTCCATTTTGAACAAGAGCGTCTCTGTTCTATGACTAGAGCATGCCAGCAATAAGCATGAGTCTTTGAGTGTTAGCTTTGAGCATGCTCATTCATGAGCATGTTTAAAATAAGCATATTAATAACGAGCAAGTGTGTACAGTTGTCAGTGAATGCTAGTTTTGAGCATGCTAATGAGCATGCTCAAAAATAAGCATGTGTATCAGTATTTATTTCCTTTTAACTCGTGGCGTCTGCTTGCTTGATTGCTTGACGAAAAAACTTTGGAACCATTTTAAACCCCTTTTCCGTGATCCAATCGAGCTGAAACTTTGCAAGCAGACTCGTGGCGACGATCAAGAAGATCTGTCAAATTTTCGTTAAAAAAAAATTAATAATTGTAGTATAATTTGGGAATTTAAAAATTTTTAATGATTTTTTCATACAACTTAGTAAGTTATATATTGTGACGTAGCAACCTTTGTTCGTCACACCTCTTCGCGAAACCTCTGAAGAAATGAATTTATCGATCCCCGCACCAACGATCTGCACCAAAAATTGATTTCTGACCGCGTAGGTACCACAAATACTCTATGGAACAAAATAATGTCTTTGGTCTACTGCGGATAGTTTCACAGCGGTCGCGAACGGCGGGGACGAGATTTCAAAATGGCGCATTCGGAATCTGACACTTCAGCACGCGAGATGTGAACCTTTCTGTGAACCCTCGTGTTAATAGGTAAGCTCATTCCGAGAGACGCAATTTGAAGTGGCATAAAGATAATAGATTGGTTGTTAATAATGTCTTTCGTCTTAATAGAGGGTTTTTCCACGGGAGCGCTTCGCGCCATGGCCAGGTGACGCAGCATGGAGTAAAAGGTGAATCCATTGCAACGCCTGGGGGGCAGCTGCAGAGGTGATGTTCCGGTAATCATCTGCATCGGCCGCCCAAAGCCTCGGGGTGGGGTTGTTCTCTGTACCCTTAAGGGAGCAATCCTCCTCAGATGCGAGGCCAGCAAAATAAAGACCACGACTTGCCTGGTATTCAAATTCTCTCTAATAATCAATTTCACATCACGCCTGGAGCGAGCTGCGTGTTATCTGACTCCGTAAATACAAGAACATGTGCATCAGGTCGAGCGGTTTTAGAAAAAAGGAACATTGCTAAGCACGTGCGGAAGCGGTGTTTGTGCCAGACTATTGTAGCTTCATTGTTTTAAATGTGATATAGAAATTTTGCCCAGATGTTCATTAATTTGCAGAATGTGAATACCACGCACCGACACCTGCGCTGCGTCACCGCCAGTAGTATAAAAGTATTTAGTTCCACTGTCTTTTCCCTCCTTGTATGACGCGGCCGCTAGCGCTGATGTCGAGGCGTGGTAAATTAAATCTTCACCTCAATTTATTGTAAAGAAAAGGGTTTCAATGTGCAAAATTCCCAAAAACACTTCATAAAAAAATTGTCACCTTCTGTGGCATTATTAATTTCTGTTTAAAATTCATTTGAATAAATTCCCCTTCATCTAAATAATGTTTCGTTGTATTACCCTAGTCATTGAACTGTTGCAACTTAAAATAAGTTAAAGGGAGAGACAGCTGAAGTGCGATGTACACGACACCGGAAGTACCCTGAGTTTAAATTGTGGAAATAAGGTGAGTCCGATTCTTCTCCGACTGAGCGAAGCTGGTGGCGACGAGGAGTTCTGTTGGGAGCAACAGAACTTCACGTCGTAATATTTCAACGCGTCTGGTATAATTTTTGATTTATGGAAATTTTTTATTACTCCCTTTCGTAGCGTCGCCCGATCGGAGCCCAACGCGTAGGTTAAGCGCCAAACCAGTTTCCACTGGTAAATGAGAAAGGGAGTATGTGTCGTGTCCGCGCTCGTCGCAATCAGAGCGGCTAGAAGCGCTACCCTCCCGTCGGACGACACCCCAGACGGTAAGTGAGTTCATACATCAATCAATAAGTCGATAGCCATAAATATGTAGCCCGCCCCACCTGTGGGCCCGGCCATATTTCTGGTCCCGGCCCCCGTGGGAATGACAATAATTCTTCATACAGATATATATTTCTCCTGCGATACATCCCTATTGGTGGCTGGGGGTGAGACGGCGCCGTAAAGGTTGTGTTACACAAACAAGGGACGAATTTCAATATTTTGCTCTACTCGCTTAATTTACTCGAGAGTGATAACGGATAAGAGTGACAAAGCGAAAAGCTATTCAAGTAAACTTAATTCGCTTCGAAAGCGTAGATTTTTAGTACACTGTTTGGATCGTCATAGAACTTTCGCGGACCTCCTAGATCTCCTTCCAGAACTTTCAAGAAATTTTTCGAATGTACAGGAGCCTTCTTGACACACCGATACATTCCGCCACTCAGTTTAGAACCTTGTAGAACTTTCGGGAATTTTCTAGAACCTTCTCCTTCCAGAACTTTTTCCGGAACCTTCTAGACTCACCGACACAGTCAGCGCGCCTGTTTTGAAACAATCTGAAGCATTTGCGGCCTTCCCATAACAAAAGAATGTTCTAGAAAGCACATTTTCGTCACCCACTCCCACCCACGCAAAGCCACCCCCACCAAACTCGCATATTTTCGATGTGACACCAATGGCTATCCACCACCGTAACCACCGGTGGGTGGTTGTGGAGAAAACTTGGCAGGTTGGGAAACACGGGTTTCTTTATATATATATATATATATATTGATTTCGTACCACAATACATAAACCACCAATCTAGGCAACGCACACACATATACGTGGCAAGAATACCGCATAAGCAAATCGAGGCACGAGCAGGGTACACGGGCCGTATACAGGTCACTACACCGTCAGAAAAGTCCGATGATCCATCCACACACACCTCAGACTGCAAGGAAGTTCTTTGTTCGGAAAATGGTATAAAGCCAGCCCACGTCCTATACGGGCATGTCAGTCTTCCATCGGCCCCCGGCGTTAGACCGGGCTCCCGTAAGATAATAATATTTTTAAAAACAATATTTTTTTAAACGAAAATTCAATTTTTTAACACTGTTCAAAAATATAGTGTAAATTAGATGGTTTAAGATAGAATGAAAAACGAAAAAGAATTTTCGCAGACTCGGCAGTACACGTAAGAAGTGTTGGTAAACGTGCATACGCAACTGTAAAATATATGTTAATGTAAATATGGATATGATAAAAATGAATAAAAATATCTATTTGTCTGAAAAGCGTGCGATGAAAATTGCATAAGCTCTGGGCGTTGTTGGTTATTTGCTATTTGCTGATGTAGTTTTCATGATTCAATTAAATTCAATTCAATTTATTTATTTTTTATATAACATTTACATTACAAACACAAATTTAATTCTTAAATGTTATAAATAATTTAGAAATATATAAACATTTATAAACAAAAGCAAATATTAAACATAAATAAAATCATTCACATCAAAGGTGTAAGACAATCCTGCTTCGGAATATCCTCTCAGAGACATGGAACAGATCAATATCCAGAGTAATACTGTTCAGCACAGCAGCAGCTCTTCCAACAGGCATAACCATTGGCAGGTTGGTCCTGTATATTGGAATGTGAAACAATATATGCTGACGTTGTTTTGGGTAATTATCGGGAACATACAAACCAATGCTGCTCGGCATAATTTCAGGATTATCGATCACACCGCGCAACAATGGATAAAAATGCGTAAACAGATACACATTCCTTCTATTCTCTAAACTATTGTAGCCAAGCATACCCTGAAGGAACTCGGTTGGGTAAAGCCAATTATAATGCCCGTACTCTCTCATGATATAATTGTTATCAAATTCTTGTGTTATTATGCTGAATGATTTGTGTGCTTTCTGTTTTATTTCCTCTTTTTATACAAGAAGAACGCAATTCATTACGTGGGTCTTTACTTAATGTGTATTTTTAATTTTTTATCCGTTGATGGAGAACTGTCGGATGAATATTCTTGTTTGTATGGTATATCTGCAGTAGGAACATAGCTGGATAGATTGCGCAAACACAATCTCTCCAACTACATATGAAAGGTATAAAAACAAAGGCAGCAATATCTAAATAATTAAAAAAATGTTTTGAATGCAGTCATCGAAGATTACTAATTAGAATGTACTGAATTCTATATTTTATGTATCTATCCTATCCAATAAATTTACAGGCTATATTTCCAATAAAACACAAAATCTGTAAGTAACAATCTATATTAGTAATCTTCAATCACTAAATTTTTTTTTTTTTAATATTGATGCCTTTGCTTTTATACCCCATAAATAATAATAATAGTTTTTTGTTCATATCTCATTTTTTGTATTTGTACACTTCGACTGCCTAATTAGAGATTACCTGTTTGAAGTCAGTCGCCTATTTACATAGCAAAAAGAGTTAAAAAATATAATTTAGTTTACATTACAATTTTTTTTTAAATAAACAGATATACAATAAATTTAAATTTGATAAAATAATTAGGAACAGAAATACAGAATTATCGGTAAAGTAAGGTAAAGCAAAAAGAGAAATCGAAATAAAATATATATTACAAAATACATAATAAAATTTTTAAATAAGTAAAAAACATTGAGAATTCATTTTAGGGTTTTCTCAGATAGTTCTCGTCCGATTTCAATGAGGCCACCCACTTAATTGTTTTTTTAGAACATGCGGTCTCATTTTTTTAAAGTTATCCGGTGTCAAATTATATATTTTTGGGCCTAGGTATACATAATTATATGTATGTTGATAGCCATTTTAATCGAAAATAAGACAAATATTTAAAAAAAAAAAAAACTTAAATGTTGATTATCTCCATAACTGTCGACATTTCACACAAAGTGTAAAGAATATTTTCTATTCAAAATTGAATGAAGAATACTTCCCGAAGTTTTTACTGCAATCTACGAGACGCTGCGTCTTCATCGTTAAAAGACTAAGTGAGATTTGTGAGTAGCCCGTGTGAGTCGGGCTTTAGGCATCTTCCAGCCCCGGAATGGCCGTGTTTTATAAGACATAAATAGAATTTAAGGAGCGTCATAATTTATGAGCCATGGCTGGTGGTATTTTGAAAACTAAGTATTCCTAAAAGACGGAGTTCTCAGCGAGACGAGCGGTGGGGAGCGGGGGGTGGCGGGGGGGGGCGCCCCCGCTAGGAGTGCAGCCGATGCTGTTTCAGATCTGCACCTGCGGTCAGGCCCCTTCTGTGCACCGACGCCTCAACGAATCTATCGCCAGGTGTTCATGGCTGCTGGAAGGCAAATGAAAACATTGGAAATTATTTGGCGATTTATTAATTAACTAGCTGTGCCCGCGCGGTTTCGCACGCGTAGATTTTTAGAAACTTTTAGTCATATTTTATCAATTCGTATATTAACCTTAAGATATAGATCACCGACACAGTCGGCGCGCCTATTTTGAAACAATCTGAAGCATTCGCGGCCTTCCCATAACAAAACAATGTGCTAGAAAGCACATTTTCGTCACCCACTCCCACCCACGCACAGCCACCCCCACGAAACTCGCACATTTTCGATGTGACACCAAAGGCTATCCACCACTATAACCACCGGTGGGTGGTTATAGCTGGTTGTGGATAAAACTTGGCGGATAGGGAAACACGGGTTTCTTTATATATATATATATATATTGATTATTCTGTACACAAATTCACTTAAAAAGAATTAAACTTAACGCTTTTCTTTAAGGGGGGGGGGGTAAGATATTATTATTGTTTTTTTTAACTGAATGTATAATATCTCAAGAATATTTTGTCAAAATTTCAAGTCGATTGGAACAAAATTGACGAAGTTATGAGTATTTTTATACCTGTCGAATTTTTATACCTACCCGACCCTAATGCAGTGGATTCGTTCAAACACACATACAGTGCTCTTCCCGAGGATGGATGATTGGATGCCATCAAGCCTATCCTTTATGGACCTGGCATTGATGATTCAGTGTGAGGTAAGCCGATAAAATTTGCTTATGAACGTTTTATACCAGATTTTTAGTGTTCAAACCTTTAAAGCGTTTTCCCCACAACTCACGTTTTACCCCTCATAACTTCAAAACTACCGCACTGATCCTTTTAAAATTTTGAACACTTTTTTGCACATAATTTACGAGGTAACGCTGGAGATTTTTTTTTCAAATTTGTTTATAATTTTTATTTTTTAATAACAAATTAGCCGATCTTTTTCGCAAAAAACTGCGTTTTTCCCTTCAAAGTGTTCCAAAAAAGTTAAAAATTTAAATTTCGAAAAACCCTCCCAACGTTACCTGGAAAAAACTATTAGCTAACGAATGAAGTTTGATTTTTTTATTTCAGGTGATCCAGCACCAAGTTATGAGTTATTATACTTTTTTCTGAGACACGTCCGAATAATTGCTACCATTGCCGTATTTTTTAATAGTTCTTCTTGAAAATTTCATACAATTTTCTTCGAATGTCATAGTTTAATGTACCATTGTTTTTAATAAAGAGATTTTAACTGTGTCGTCATAAAAAATTCACAAAAACATGCCTTTTTTTGTACGAATTTACCTTAACCCCCCCCCTTAATCAAACTATTTCGTAATATATTACTAGAATTTGTACCTACCTAGACATTTTGAATAAATCTATTTTTTTTAAAGCTTGAGGTTTTAAAAATTTAGTGTAAATTTAATTAAAAATTTAGTCTAGTGAAAATTTCAAGCAAAAATTTTTAAAAAAATAACTAAGCTATAGCTGATAATAGTGTCATCTCTTTTTTGACTACGCGCCGCGCCACGCTACATGCAGGTAGCTGTCAGTCGAGCTCTTTCATAATAGAAACGTAAAACCTGCTTATATTATGTTTGTGAAGAGTGGACGATGATGTGGGAATTCTTAGCAAGGTGGAGGACTTATATAATGGACCTAGAATCGATGATTTTATGTAAGTTGAAAGATTTCGCGATTTATTCATTGCTCTATTTACAAACGCGTTTAACTCGAAACCATGTTTTGAAAATCGGTGACCAAAATCAAACCGATCAACTTACCGTGGTTATTTTATATGTACATAATTATCTAGTCTTTGTCTTAGTATTTTGTGACTTAGTTTTTTTTTATCGGCATAATAAACCCGAATTTTCCCCTAAAAAACGTTATTTTAAATTCAAACGCCCGCCATTTTGACAACAAACTATATTTTCAGAAATATCTAAATTATAGTGTCAATTTTGATAATCTTTATATTTTCTTTTATTCTGATGATTACAGATGAAATGGGAGTGGTCACTGCGGAGGACCTTCTTTTTTCGGCAGTCGACAGAACCCGAGAATTTACCGCCAACGTTGAATATCTTTTTATAAAAAAATTTAACATATTCTTTAAAGTATGTACTTTCATGTAGAAATGATATCAATACCATAATTTATAAAGATTTTCTTGAAACAATTCAAGAAAAGTTTCGTAGGTAGGTATTCCCCCTTAATATTCGCTAAAACATTCCATCCAATTCTCGCACGTTTTTGTCTCATTTTAGAAATTTATTTTTCAACCCTTTTCATATTGTTGATATCTTTTTTACTTCAGTAATCAAAACAATTGTTAATATTATTTTAAAATACAAACAGTTCGGCTATTTCATAGAAATCAGCAACGATTCAGTGTGCGGCCAGCGACAATAAATGGAGAGGGTACCTAACAGGCGTTTGGAAATAAGTGCGACCACTTACGTGCGAATTGACGTGAGTAAGTGCGAAACTGTGTGAAATGTTCTAGAACAATTAGTGCAAATTTAATAACGGTGCTCCGATAAAATTAGTTTCCAATGGCTATGTGATAAATAAAACTTTTAAATTTCTTCTTCAAACACAGCAAAATTATTTTGTGGTGACATCATAATTATAATTTATAGAAATTAACTTTGTATAGGATGAAAAAACCATTGACTTTGAAACAAGTTGAATTTTTTTCAATAAAAAAGTGGTGTATACAAAGTACATTTCTATAAATTATAAAATTTTTAATGTTTTTTGTGTTTAATTTGCCTCCCGCAGCGATCCCGTTATAAATAAATAAATAAATATTTAGGCCAATCAATTCATCTTACAAACCTCTCCATTAGGGTGTTTTCTTATACATTCAAGCGTCTTGTCCGACAGTGTCCGCGGCATTGACAGTATCGACACTCTGCAGCGGTAGATGATATCATTCCGCAGAATTCACCCCGCGGCCGGCTGTGCTACCCCCTCCTGTAATATTAACGAACAACCCCAATCCTCTGTGGTGAGTGATGGAATATTTTCGAGGGGGCAACGCAGCACCTCGCAGCCTATTTTACCAATTTTTATATTAATAAGAAGAAAACTCTTTGTATAAAATAGTGTTTATTAACAGGTGAGTAATTAGGTGAGTCAGAAAATAAATTCAATTTCTTTTTTTGTTTTAAATAGAGATGCGAACACGGAATACGTGTCACATCAAAATTCTTACTATTTTCAAACTAAGCTTGTGCTATGAAAATAGGACTAACTTGCTGGTCTGGAGTGAGGTTCGAACCCGCAACCTTTGGGTCACGAGGCGAGAGTCCTAACCACAAGACCAACAAGCTACTCAATTCCGACTATTTTTAAATTAATGGCATGATTCATTATTTGAAAAATTTGGCAAGAAACAACGACATTAGTCAACTTGGTTCAACTTTCTTGTGCAAAAAATAAAACAACTGGTCTAAAAATTAGATAAAAATATCAAAGGCTTTAAGGGATATTTTGTAAACAAAAAACAAAATTCCCAAATTATGTTTTGGCTCTCCTGAAACGTGCATTTTATGACTCATTCGGTTGTTCCTTTTGCCACAGAATTAGTCGTGATTCACTAGAGGATTTCATTATGCAACAATAAATAAATAATAATAATATATTAATAACAATTTTAATTTTGAAGTTATCATGTTAGAACTTAGTTGTGTAATGTTTCAAACAAATTAAAAGATAAATAATTTGATTTTTTTTAAATATATAATGTGGTTTCCCAAATATTTTATTTTATTTTTTGTAATTCGCATTCCCTCCTGTTTATGTCAAAGTGTTGTTTATTATAAATGTGCAGTTTTATAGTATTTTCCAAAGCAATTTTTCTATCCTTCAATAAATCACTTTAAGATTTTTTTGTTTCAATTCCTCTGGTAAAATGTCAACATTTTCTCCTTCCAACAGATATTTTGGAGAATACGTAATCGTGTGCTCTGTTTCATTATATTTTTGAGTACACTCATGAGTAATAGTCGTCCAGACCAATGTATTCTTCCTCTCGTTTATTTTACATCTAATTTTATTAACTAATGTTTGGTTTAAAAACTTCCGCAATTTTTCAAAGAATATTGAGCAGCATTATAAGAAAACATAAATTATCGGATTTTACCGTTAATTACGTTGATATATGTTGTGGTTTCCAAAATATTTTAGTTTTTATAAATAATAGCTGTTTTGCTTTGCCCTGAAAAGAGCTTTATATTTTATTAACAAAAGAACATTCTATTTCAAATTAAAATTTAAAAATAATAAAAGTACCTACACATCATAATAATGTCTTCAAATAAAAATATATACCTATATACATAAATAAATTAATTAAGGAAAATAAAAAATAATCTTAAACAAAACTTTAACCCTTTTTACATTAAACAATTATTCTACACATATTTACACTTGGACTTATGACTCACTCAACTTTCACTAACATTCCACTTGATACTCTGTAGATACATAATTACTACCTTATGAAAATAAATACTACTGACGAACTCGAAAAAATATTATAATTGTGTTCTATAACGTCACTCTGGGACAGGCGTAGCCTAGTAGAGTGGCATAATCCACAAATTTAACAAAACAAAAAAAATGTGTTATTTATCTTGTTTTATTATTAAATTAGTATTAAGTATCTTTATTTGTAAACAATGATTTTTTTAAATAAATAAATAAATAAAATAAAAAATCATACCTGAAAAGAGAAACAAAATTAAAAGCTATTATTTTATATTAATAAATTAACATTTACAGACACTTTATCAATTATTAAATACTATTCACCTGTATACTATCATTAAAACATAAATTTTCACAATAGGTCGATTGTCAGTTGTTTCTTTGTCAAAGAATTTTCACACGAATTTAAATGTTCTATTTTACCAATTCAAATTAATCATGTATTTTACGGAATACCGCTTGCCTCGTTCTGCGCCTTCAGCGCCGCGTTTTCCTATTACTTTTTGATCAGACCGGAAAGCCATCGCCCGTTGTTTTTCTTGCCGGTGCATACCTGAGTCGGACGAGTATTTCTTGTTTTCTTGCCAACATTCGCTATCGGGGCAAAACACCACAAAAATATCCTGCACTAAATGAAAAAACATCCCTCTGTCGAAGTGAGGCAAAACTGTAGTCAGTATAGATCTATGATTTGTGTTTTCGCAAGGTCCCGATCGGCCTAGTAGAGTAGGAACACGCGATTTTGTAACTAGGCTAAAAGGAGTCGCGCACTTCTGTCAAAGTGACAGTTGTTTGAAGTTGGCACAATACTACCGGAGGATCTGGAATCACCTCCAACTTTCGAGTGACGTCTGCAACTTTACAGCAAAATCCGGAAATTACGAGTACTCGCTAGTAAAGTCTGGAAAACACGAGGAACATATGTGAGTTGTAATATTACTACCGCCACCTGTGGTCGAAAATTTTATCATTCCCATAAATCAGTACAGATGTCGCCGTTGGTCATGAGATGTATTTATTTTTTATTGGAGTTTTTAATGCAATATCCTTAACATTACACTAGAATACGTCTGAAAATTAAAGAGTTAAGGTTGTTATTACGTTAGACATATTTAACTGTAACTGGTTGCGGATATTTTATACGAACCGTATGTTTTTCCGAGAAACGATTCTCGACGTTTCGTTAAACTCTTATTAAACGTTATTAGGACCTACCTCCGCGAGTAAAGGTCGTCCTCCGGATGACGTTGAATAAGAATTCCCCCTGGGAATAAATTCCTCGTGTTCTTAAAAGAATTTAACATTTTTTTATTTTTTTTATTTCCATTTAATTTGAATATAAATTTTTTGTTGGACTGTGCCTGTCTCACTAGAAATACCTGTTTTGAGACAGGCATAGTTTACAATAGTGCGTAGGTACAAAACATAGTATATAGATGTATAGTAGAATAATTGGTATTAACATAGCAGCCCGGATTCATCAAGTATGCAATTAAGTTATTTGGGTCCAAAATAGTTATAGCTCCTTTTTCCATACGCGGTATGTAACCTTGGGATTTGTAGATTGAGTTTGTTTGATCGTGTGGTAATTATACTGAAATTTTAAATTGTTTTTGTGTTTTCATTTGCCTTTCACCGATACGTTCCGTGAAAATACAAAGAACCGCCAAAATTCTTTGAGCGGAGCATCTTTTCAAATGCGAAAAGATGACCTTATAGAAATGAAAATTGATGATTTTTTCAATAAAACCCAACCCTTTTATTTGTCATCTGTGATCCCGAGACGGGGGTGGGTCCTGCCCTCGGAGCTGAATTGTGGTCCGCCACTCCCCAGGGTGGAATTACGCCTTGGTCCAGTCGAATTTGTATCAACTTACCCCGGTTCCAATTCTCTCCTGCTGGACGGAAAATTCCGCAAGGAAAATCTCATCTATTATACACGCGCGGAAAAATAATCCGGCGCGCGTGACATACCTGGTGGTCGCACAGGCAGATGTAGGCAATGCCTCTAGTATTAATATATCTTTAATTCGACAACCTCATGTGTATATCGCAGCCATGTGGTTAAATTAGCCAGGTAATTGGACGCCTAGGCAGTTCATTAAACGCCGGCATCCAATTAAATGGCTGAAGGACTTGTAACGATATTGGCCTATTCAAATAGACATTGCTGAAAAATTATACGAAAATATCTATCTGCTAAAGTTTATAATAAAGAGAAGCTTCACAAACCGTTAAATACTCTATAATTAAATATTTTGCCGGATAGGTAGGTGCGGACGAGCTTTATTATCTTTGCACGCGGGCGTGTAAAGCAGGCTTTATGTTATTTTGTTTAACGAGATTGTCCAATCACAGACGCGGGCCGTGAGCACCGAATCTAGCCTATCAGGAACGTGGATTCGCGGAACGAATTCGACGAATCAGCGGCTTTCTGAGTTAGACTTTGACTTTTACACGCTAGTTGGAATCAAAGATGGCGCGAGATAGGGACGATTGTTAGGCGTTACAAATTAGAAAGCGGCACTTGAGTTTTCAGCTTGAAGGTCGGCGGAGGCTTTGTCGAGGAGAGTCCGAAGTAAGGAAGATAATTTGGCTGGATCGAGGAAAAAGCCAGAGGTTGATAATAATTCAAAGAGAATTGGAACAGTGAACAGCTAAGCATTTTCAATATTATTTATTTCTATTGCTTTTTTCGTGTATTCAATTTAGAACTTTCTGGATCGTAACAATTATTGATACATGTTGTGGATGGTTTTGTTACGTATTTTGGGCCTAGGGATAATTATTACTATACGCGCTTCAGATTCAATATACAAAAAATCGTAATATGGCGACTGTGATAGTTATTCAAATTATTGCATAACGCTTATGAAATATATAATTCTGTCGCTGTTCATATGAAAAATCACTTAAATTTGATATTCATATATTACCAAAGATATAAAGGCTTTAAAATGGAATACTTTACTGACGAAGGGTGTTTCGTGTTTGTTTGTGGGATTTAAAAATTCAGAATAATTATGTATATTCAATGTCGCGAGGTTCGGAATGTGCGAGAGGTTCTTCAGGGCGGATGTATTCTTATGCAAAAGAATGCTTTGTTATCTATACTGGCGATTGAATACACGGAATTCTATATGATCTGTATTATTTTGGGGATAATACGGAATTTAATTATGTGTTTTGATATCACGATTGTAGGCGTGATATAGGTTCAAATCGTGCGAGGAATTTCCTACAAACAATATATTTTAAAAAAAGCATCTGGATTTTATATTTATTTTATTAAAACATGAATGTGTGGTTTATTTGAACTCGTTACATGTTTGTATTGCGTATCATTAGGCAATCGTTGAAAACACGATTTGTTCCTATCAAGTTCTTATAAAGACGTGTTTCGAATTGTATATATTCCTTAATTGCGATGGTTATTCATATGACATTGTTTATTCATTCAATATTAGATATTTGAAATGTTTCTACCGCCACCTAGCGGGAATCAAGAAAGGGTTTGAGCCTTCGCTAAGGATTGGTCTATAGTAAGCGGCAGTACGTGGCGCGTTTCATTTGAGTGTAATAAGTTTGATTTAAAATTACTTTATGTCTTGAATTACAAAGGAAATTTAAGTTCATTTTTTCTTATAAAACCGGCCCATATATGAAATTGTCAATTATATTTTAGAAATATACGTTACTGACACCTGATGGAGAATTTAGGAAACATTTTGAGTCTCCGCTAACGAGAATAGCAATAGGGGGCGCAATATATATATATATTCTCTTAGTAACGAATAATTAAAATTGGACTTCTTTGGTTTTTATATATTCCTTTGTTTCGCTTCATTGCAACGCTAATTGAAATTGTTTTATCTTCATTAATATATATTATGTTATATTATACGTTGATACGGCATATTTATAGACGGAGTAAACATAAACATCAGCTTATTTGACTACAGAGAGGAAGAGTTTGTTCACAAAGGGCATTAGATATTATCAATTTCGTATGCGATCCCAAGATGTTAGAAATATTTTAGTTAATATAATTTCTTTGAATATTTGCTGCGGAATAATATTTTATAAGAAGTTCATAACTACTTGTCAACGGACGATCTTATAAACATAGTGTATATTGCACAATATATTGAAATCAAAAATCTACGTATTTCCTAGGTGGCGGAACTCAAACATACCTGTAATTATAATTACCTTTCGATATATTGCTACGCCTTTTAATCGGTTAACCCAGCTTGGGCGAAGTGGGAAGATTAGGTCCCACACGTCAGGGCTAATAATGGGCTTCTTTTGCTTTTATTGTTTTCTGCATTCGTTATTATTTATTAGGTGGAAACGTGAGAAGATGTTTTATTTTATTCATTCAATAAACATAATATCATATTTTACGAGTCACGATAATTATTTATATGACAAATTGTTTAATTTTATTCATTCAATATAAATAATTTCATATTTTTACGAGTCATCATAGTTATTTACTTATATGACAGATTGTTTTGTTTTATTCATTTAATATAAGTAATATCATATTTTTTACGCGTCACCGTAGTTATTTATCTATATGATTTTATTATTATTAGTGATGCAACGAATACTAATTTCACAAATTCGAGTATCAAGCCTACTATTCGGTGAATGCGAATGCGAATGTTTCCACCAGGTGGCGGGACTCAAACATACTTGTAATTATAATTACATTTTGATATATTGCTACGCCTTTTAATCGGTTAATGGATAGTACATGTGTAATGTTTACGCCTGCATGTGATATCGCTATGCAGCGTAGATGAACTATATTTAAGGGGTTTATGTCCTGCATGTGCTCGGCGTGGAGGGAATAGTCACATTGTTTTATTCATTCAATATTAGATATTTGAAATGTTTCTACAACATTTTCCATTATTGTGGGCAGTTCGCGGTTTGATCAGGGGTAGTTAACCTTCGGTCTTCCGTAACCGTGATAGTTTTCATATGACATTGTATTATTCATTCAATATTAGATATTTGAAATGTTTTCTAGAACATTATTCACTATTGTGGGCAGTTCGCGGTGTGTTCAGGGGTAGTTAACCTTCGGTCTTCCGTGATCACGTTATTTACTAATATGACAGATTGTTTTGTTTTGTTCGTTTAATATAAGTAATATCATATATTTTTATGAGTTACCGTAATTATTTATCTATATGATTTTATTATCGAGAGTGATGCAACGAATACTACCTTCATGAATACGAATATCAGGCCTACTATTCGGTGAATGCGAATGCGAATATTTCCACCAAGGTGGGGGGAGAACGCAAGCATACTTGTAATTGTATTGTTTATGTCTGCTTGTGATATCACTATACGGCGTAGATGAACTAGTTTGAAAGGGCTTATGTTCTGTATGTGCTTGGCGTAGAGGGAATAGTCTTCTCGTTTCTAGGATTCTATACAGGTTTACAGGTGCTGATATTGAAAAATATATACAAGGAAAACACTATTTTGGGAACCATTAATTGGATGGAAGATATTGAAGCACACATACACACAAGGAGGACGTTATGTTAAATACATGACTGAAAAGTTGTTATTGGAAAACACAGGCGTCCAGTCGGCGGGACGCAAGCATATTTGTAATTATATTGGTCATGTCTGCATGTGATATCATTGTACGGCGTAGATGAACTAGTTTTAAGGGGTTTATGTCCTGTATGTGCTCGGCGTAGAGGGATTAGTTTTCTTGTTTCTAGGATCTAATACAGTTTTACAGGTGCTGATATTGAAATATATATATATATATATATATATACAAGGAAAACACTATTTTGGGAATCACTAACTGGATGACAGATACTGCAGCACACATACACACAAGGAGGACGTTATGTTAAATACATGACTGGAAAGTTGTTATTGGAATACACAGGCGCCACTAGAAGATATGGGCAGTTTGCAGAGAACTTCAACTTCTGTCAGTTAAGGACCTTTTACTATTACTATTCTTTCGCCTTTTTGCATAACCGTGGATGAACTAGATTGAAGGGGTTTATGTTCTGTATGTGCTCGGCGTAGAGGGAATAGTTTTCTTGTTTCTAGGATCTAATACAGTTTTACAGGCGCTGATATTAAAATATATATACAAGGGAAATGAAGGGCTACACAGGCGCTGGTAATTGCTCAATTTTGGAGAGTTATATTACTTCGGATCAGGATGCCATCTCAGAAGCAGACCAACTACAGAACTAAGATAAGAACCTTTGATATTATTTATTCCTGATGTTTTCTTATGTGTATCAAATGGAATGTTCGTGCTATATAATTTGTCATTGTCTCATGGTCACTATTCATTTCATTACGTGGGTTCAGAGTTCGACGGTAACGGACGCGGAAACAAATTAGTACTGATGTCGGGACGTAACGTCGGGATTATATCTTAATTATCTTTAGGATAGAAGCGAGGTCATCATACGTGCATTCTGCATTTCAAACGTTTTACTAACATATATAAATACATATTATTGCGTTTTACAAATTGAATATGATCGCGGGAAATAGGCATTCCGTCCGGTTATGCAATGTTAACTTCCAACGTAGCATAATGAGATCTTATTACCGGTGCTAGACTCTCGAGGTTAGTCACGTGATTGTTGTATAAATGGAATAGTGAAGGGGATTGAAGAATGAGATACACTCGCGATACAGGTAGTTGTATGTAACTGGGATCAAATGACGGGGTGCGTGTTCTCGGTCCAGGGGATGAACGGGACTGCGGAGACACTCTGGGTGGGTCTAAGTAGAATTGCGCAAAGCCTCCACACAGTTAAAATGTGTTCAGTCAAGCAAAGGTGAAGCATTTCGAATCGGACCAGAGCGTCGTGCCTCAAACACAGCCGGAGGGAAGAAGCCCCTACGTTCTTTCACTCCCTTGGCCCGACGAGCTCGAATTCCGGATATGAATGTTCATGAATGTCAGCTAAAAGACTCAGGTAGCCGTACCTCAATCGAAACCTTCGTTCGGGACCTCATCAACGTACGAGACAGGGCGTTCCGCATGGACGAGCAACTATGAGAAGCAAATGAAGGGGATTGAAGAAAGAGATACACTCGCGATACAGATAGTTGTATGTAACTGGGATCAAATGACGGGGTGCGTGTTCTTGATCCAGGGGATGAACGGGACTGCGGGGACACTCTGGGTGGGTCTAAGTAGAATTGCGCAAAGCCTCCACACAGTTAAAATGTGTTCAGTCAAGCAAAGGTGAAGCATTTCGAATCGGACCAGAGCGTCGTGCCTCAAACACAGCCGGAGGGAAGAAGCCCCTACGTTCTTTCACTCCCCTTGGCTCGACGAGCTCGGGCTCTGGTTATGAATGTATGTGAATGTAATAACTCCGTACTCAAGGACGAGATAGGACGTTCCTCATGAACGAGAAATTATAAGATGCAGGTAGCAGTTCGACAGTCAATACTTATGCTCGGGGCCGCTTTAATGAACGAGATCTGTTAGCAGTTTAACAATCAATTTTTATGATCGGGACCGCATTCAGGCGCGCGATGACATTACTAACACCATCATACTCATCATTCACCACCTTTTCTAACTTGCTGTATACAGAGACCTTCGGGGTTCTCCTTTCCAGGCCAGCGAGAAACATATCAGGAACTACACAATCAACTGTAATAATCATGCTGTTTTACCATCATTTAATATCTCTAGTCAATAAGACTACACCGTGGGATCAATCACATCAACTATATTTGGCGATGCTAACATGGCTCTGACTGACGCGCTCAAGGGAGAGTCTTTTCCAGTCACCCAGTTAGTTCATTCAGCCCTTTAATCAGCAGTAAACATCATAATAATCCGGTTCATGTAGCCGCAACGTGGGATCCTCATCATTATACACCAGTCAATTTGACTGCCCCGCGGGATAATATACAAACCTTAATATCAGACGCGGGATTTCTTCCTGAGATGTTTGTCGCCGGGAAGCGAGGACTTCGGGGGATTCCAGCAGGAGCAATAGAGTCTCGGCTTGATCTTGGTCTGCAGCTTAGTGTGGGAGGTTATGTCTAAACAGGAGTTAACCACCGGATGCGGCGATGCTCTGGGGCCGCATCCCCCTCCCCCCTACAGGGGGGGGGGGGGCATCTAAAATCCACGTTTGAACAGAAGTGGTTAGACACTTCTTAAATTTCACTTACAAATCTGTATCTTCCATTCCCTTAGAATCTCGGGCTGCGATAATGTCAGACAAAGCTTGCCCTGAGCCTCTGTTGCGCCTAGTTGTTATGAATATATGTTTACTCTTTCCACTATGTACTATGAACAGATTGAGCAGATCGGACAACGTGGGATGCGCTGTTGGTAGGTTTCTTACTTGTGTTTTGAATATAACGTATGCTATTATATCTTGTAAATCTGTCATAAATGGGTGCCGCATGTGGTTGTGCTGACACTGTTCTAAGCTGCTATTATGAGATGTTGATAATCAATGCGGGCGGAATCTTTAGCGTATGCCGTTAACTTGGCAACGATTGTATTGTTTTATATTACAGTATTTTAACCCCGGTGGTATTATAGTTATGGCGGTGCTATGTAAGGAGGTTTTGCTACTAGCGTTTATTCCTCAGCTACGCCGCATATAGTTGGCTTTTAGGCCGACTCAGGTCGTGGACGATATCGGCTATCTCTCGTATAGGCGAAACTGTAGAATTCTGGAACGGTTTCTAGAAGGGCCAAAATAATTTCGGAAATATGTTAAAACATGTATATATATATATGAATGTCTCTGGCATTTCGTCTATAAGTGTTCGAAGATTATACGTGGAATTCGAGTCGTTAACGGTTAGGCGTTCTACCATCTTAAGTAAATAAATACCTTATGGTAATTATGAGTACGGATTAGTTTCGTGCGTGTGTTACTTCCATAGTTAGGTAAGAATTCGTTCTATATTAGTCTAGTCGCGTTAATAGGAATACGTATTTCACCACGTATCAAAAGAATTTTGGATAGCTACGGACACAACGGAGGAGGAATTTTCCTAACCACTAGATGGATCACGACTGGCCAATTTTGAAAATATAAATTCTTAACAAAAAAAAAAATAATATTAGCTTTCATGTAAATATACTTCCGAAGTTCTAAGTTCGACTTAAGTTTTTATCTAGAAGCTTAAAGCATAAAGTATGTGCTTAAAAGCCACAAAAGTCGTAATAAAGCTTAATTCGGTAGCTTAAAGTCTCAAGCTTTGGGCTTTTCGTAAAACTTATATTATTAAACTTTATAGTTAGGTATTTAGCTTAGATGTACAGGTAGCTACGTTACAACACGAACCATAATTAAGGAAATGACATGTGGCCGACTGATGTATTTTGTGATTTTTGAAGGATTGATTTATGATTGAGTTAGTTTGTATAGTAGACTCGTACATTTGCAGATAAATCTAAAGAATTTTTATTTTTTTGTTAAAAAAAAAAATAAACGAACATGAGCTGTAATTGAAATAGAAAAAGTGCTAATTTTATTTAAAAAAATTGGGTGCTTGCTGCTGGATAATGGCCTGGATGCTTACGCTTCCAGGTCGTATTAAAAGTGTGACCGGCGAGAATTATTTTAATGTTGATTAATACCAAGTGAAAACTGGGTAATAATGACTCGACGCTTACATCGAATGAATATTCTGATGATTTTTGAGCACATTTATATTGCCGTGAACAGTGAACTTCATGTTAGATGTTTTTCACATATCCAGTTAAACGATAAAGGGTCAAAAGATTGTACAGGATGTCTCAACAATGGTGAGTACATTTAAATTGCTGGAAATGTTACGTTTTTAATTTTTTCGGAGTTTCTCTTTTCGTCAATTTATATTTGGAAAAGGTCAACATGAGATATGGAAAATTTATAACGAAAAAATACGTGCATCTACGACGCATTTTAATAAAAAAACTTATTATCAAACCTGGCGTCAATGAGGTGAGAAATTGTTGCACCAGCTAAGAGGTGGGTATGAGATACCCGAAACTTTACTACCGAATTTTTGATAAAATAATTGTATATAAGTATTTTTTACGTGGGATACTAATAACAGTATCTATTCAACAAGACGAGTAAATGAAATACTATGTTTAAGGTTGAAAAGAGCTTTTTATTATTGAAATAGCAAAGTGCCTATATTTTCTTTGAAGTTTAAAGTTTTGATAGTTAAACATTTTTTCGTATAATATTCTAACAAAATTACAACTTCTTTGGTTTATCAACATAACTTTAGTGTCTTCTATGATAAAGTAACTATATATATATATATATCTATATATTATATATTATATATTTATTAAGACAAACAAAAAAAAAAAAAATTAAAAAAATAACAATGAACTTACGAGAAACCACAAAATATCACATAATAAAACTAAAAAATTTAAATGCTGGAACCCTGGATTTGAACCCCGGAGCTTTGTCTACGCGGACACACGTTGATACAATTTCAACTATCCCAGTACTTCATAAGTCGTCCATATGTGCTAGTTATCTGGTCTGCTGTTGCCGTTAATTCATTCACCACTTCTTTTACTCACTTTTTTATTTATCGCAGATCCCTCGTACCGGGCCTCGCTATTCTGCTCCGACACATCGATCCTTAAATCATCTCCTCTATATATAAATAGATCGAATAAATTATGTATATATATATAATATATAATTGTGTATGATAAAAGGTCTTCAATTTGTAGACCAAAAACGCAATCATAATTTTAGTGATTGGAAGATAGAACGCATTGCAAATGACTATTAAATGACCATATACAACGGTATGATTAAGTTACATAGTTTTTTTAGAGTTTATAGCGTCAAATTAGTAGTTGGACATAATTATCCATTGTGTAATTATTTTGGTAAACAGGTTCATTTTAGAACGGAGGCGTTAAGTAGACATCGAAATGTGGAATATATTTAATAATTGCATTTTTTTCCAATTTTACAGGTTATTAATTATATTGGCTTTTTCAGGCATTTCTTGATTTTTAATATTTCTTTGTTTTCCAATCCAAGGCCTCTATTATTTATATGGAGAATATTAATATCGTTTTTTTTTTTAATGTGTGGTCTGTTTCCAAAATATGGTTCGCGAATTCTGAGAAGTTAATTTTTATTGAGACATCTTAAATATTACATTTAAAATGTCTCTATAATAAGAATAAGAGTAGCTTGTTCGTGTAATAGTCTTAACGCTCGCTTCGCATTCCAGGACACCAGCAAGTTAGTATATTTTTAAAGCACAGGCTCTTAGCTTAGTTTAAAAATAGTAAGAATATTGATGCGACACGTACGCCGCGTTCACATCTCTATTTTTTTTTAAATGTCTCACTTGTAGTTGTGATTTTTTTAAAAGAAAATTGGGCTATACAAATTAACCACCAGAGACACCCTGTATAATTATTTCATTCGAAATATGTGCGCACATAGCTTACATTAGTAAAAGTGTGACAGACTTAAAAGTGTGGCAATAACATGGTGATAATTTTTTAATGTTGATTATATGTATTATTAAAATGCGCTTTATTAAAAAAACTGCTGTATTTCTTCATAATATTCAGTACCATCCTGCGAGGCCCATCCGAGAGAACTTGTCACAAAGAGTGACAAGTTTGGTCAAACTTTTTCAGCGTCGCATACATTTGAATGTTCAGTAAACTGTCACAGTCTGTCTGCAAAAGCCGACAGTGACGTTAAGTCTTAAAAAATCAGCCGAAGAGTGCCGCTGTTCTCAGTTTATCCCGAGTAGCCAGAATTGTTAATACATTACCTTTGAACACGTGCCAGTTGCTGGAACAACGCCTTAAATCTAGATCAGGTGTTACTGCTAAAACAGTCATGAGGCCGCAAAGGATTCTCCATATTACATGGAGGGTTGGTACTAGACAATACGTCGTAAAGTTGGGTCATTTTCGTTCGTTTTTTGCATTCGTTTCATTTATGAACATAAAGTTCATTCACACGGGAATTTAAGTATGATATTTGAATGTAATTTTTTTACCAAATTGGAAAAAACATTTGTTATAGTGTAATGACATTTTTCCATTATATAGCGATTTTTAGTGATTTTATTTTTGTATGTACGAGTCTGAGTGTAAAGTGTAAAGAGAATTTTTACATCTTATATGAATTTTGGGTCAGTTATATTTTTTTTATTTGTGTAGAACAGACTTTCTAGTGTAATATTTTTCTAAGATAAGTTGTGCGTACTTACTGCAAACTTCTTGAATTGAGACTCTGTCTACAGTGTTGAGAGTGTATATTTAAAATAAACTTTTGTTTTTTTTTAATCACAATTCCTAGAATTCTACAACGTCTTT
>JADDOH010013978.1:0-15350 GCA_016648135.1 Agrypnia vestita
GATTTTTCTGGATGACCGAGTTTGCATGCCCGTTTGTGCTCGTTGACCCTTTTGGAAATGGTACGCGCCGTTTGCCCCACGTATACTTTATCGCAGTCTTGACAATCGAGTCTATACACACCGTCCGTTTCTAAGCGATCTCGATCCTTTGCTGATCTCAACATATCTTTAATTTTGAAGTTGGCACCAAAAACTGTCTTAATATCTCTTTTCTTGAGAGCTCTGGCAATTCTAAAATTCAATTTAAAATATTATATCAAAAGGGTTATTTGTGAATGAAAGATTTGTATTTTTAGAGCTGACCATTTTGTTTTTTCCAAATGTTCTTTTTGTTTGCTTTTCTTTTTTTAAATAGGGATGCGAACACGGAATACGTGTCACATCAATATTCTTACTATTTTCAAACAAAGCTAAACGCTTGTGCTATGAAAATAGGTATACATAACTTGCTGGTATGCAGTGAGGTTTGAACCCGCGACTTTTAGATCACGAGGCGAGAGTCCTAACCACAAGACCATCAAGCTACTCCATTTACATTTACATAAACTAACATTGTAAATGTTACGCCAGATAGTGTAGCAGTTTAATGGCATGATTGCCCTTTTCAAATTTTTAACAAACAATTTTTACTCTTTTTAAAATATGCATAATGTATTTCTGGTAACATTTTAAATATAATTAACAAGAGTATACTTTTTACAAACCACCAATTTGTTGAAATATAATACCAACATTATATTTCAAATATAAAGTTTGACAAAGTCTCACATGCTTTATTAATTGCCAAATTGGGAAAAATAGGATTTGGTGGACAAATACTTTCTTGGTTAACGAGCTATCTGAGTGAAAGAAGGCAAAGGGTAAAAATATATTCATATGTATCAGAATGTTTCCATGCTACTAGTGGTGTACCACAGGGATCGCATCTTGGACCAATACTATTTCTATTATTTGTGAATGACATTTCAACAATATTTAATGACATTGAATATTTGCTGTTTGCAGATGATCTAAAAATCTTTAAATCAGTAACCAACATTTATGACTGCAACATATTACAGCAAAACCTAAATTCTCTTTCAGTATGGTGTGAAACGAATAAATTGTACTTAAATTTAAATAAATGCAAAATTATATCATTTACTAGATTAAAATCAAAAATAAATTTTGAATACTCTCTATGTAACACCAAACTAGAAAATGTTGACTGTATTCGAGACTTAGGGGTATTATTCGACTCGAAACTTACTTTTACTAATCATATTAATGCGATAACTTGTAAGTCTCTAAAATTGCTGGGATTTATTTTAAGGACATCACGCCCATTTCAATCAATTGAAAGTATTAAAATGTTATACATGTCTCTTGTCCGGAGCCAATTAGAATATTGCTCATCAGTTTGGTCTCCATATTATAATGGGCATATAGACAGTATTGAGCGTGTCCAACGCAAATTTCTCAAATACATTAACTACAAGTTAAGCATACCAATACAAAACATAGAATACAATTACATATTGAAGAGACTAAATTTACTCACATTATATGATAGAAGAAAAATTTATGATATAGTTCTTCTTTACAAAATTGTAAACAATATGTTGGACAGCCCTGACCTTGTGGCATGTATCGATTATAACATCCCTTCCACACATAGAACACGACAAATTGTCACATTCCATCGCAACATTTGCAATACTAACTATCAATCTAATTCTGTCATACACAGAATATTGGGAACTTGTAATGAATATGGTTGCATGATTGACATTTTCGTCGACAGTCTGGAGAAAGTAAAGTTTACAATTAAAGAGGCAATACTGCTTCGTTACTGACTTCAGCTATTAATATGTAATGGTGGGTAATATATATTTTTCGTACACATTGCCGCTTTGTACTTTATATTTTTAATTTTTGTACTCATGTTTTGGTGCTATTCCTGGTACTTTTAATAATTTGCTACTTGTAATTTATATTGTTTAATGTATGTTCTTTTTAATTTTATGATATATTTTTTTATGTAAAAGCCTATACGCATTGCTGCCCGTTACCTACTCTACATTTTTAATTTTTATACTCATGATTTGGTGCTATTCCTGAAACTTTTAATGTATGTGCTTTTTGAAATTTATTTTATACTCTTTATGTAAAAGCCTAATGGGCGTAAACAAATAAATAAATAAATAAACATGCTTCGGGGCCAATGGTCCCTTCATCAGGATACAACGTACCTATACTAAAAATTAAAAAATTATTGTGAAGTTGCGATTTCAGAATACATTACATTAACATTTCAATGTTTTAAAAAAAATCTTTTGACGGATTAAAACTCACCGCACTTAATTTTTTGCCTCTTTTAAGTTATATCCAACACCGAGTCTAACCAACTTGTTAACCACCTTAGGACGAACAAAATACTGTAGTTTCACAAATAAAAATTCACTCTACATTCAACACTAGTTTGCCTCCCTGCGGATTATTTCCGTTCCGGTATCCCGGAAATTTGCGACGCAGCTCTCCAGGAATGCCGTTACAAATATTCCCTGTTGGCTTATCTAAACTAGCGTGTAAATGACGCCGCTCAACCGCATTCTGTGTGCGGGCGCCATTTCACAGTGGGCTTCATAAGATGGCCGCGCTGTGAGGTTGCCCGCGGTCAGCTGTCACGTGGGATTGTGTGCCACCCCGTGTGACGTGGTGGGGGAGAGGGCAAAGCGGTCTCGCCACTTGTCCCAGAATTCGGGGCAGACTCCAAGCCGGGACGTGCAGCATCCCAGAGCCGGGGAATGTGCAATAAAGCTTCCTCCTTTCCTGGGTTTCGATCCGTGGGATTGGCTTGCAGCAAAGCACATCTCCTTCGATGATGCTCTTCAGCTCTGTGTAGGAGGCACAATTCACTTGCTCAAGATATTCACGGCGAGGGCGCCCTCTGGCAATCTTTCCCTCTACCATCCCCTCCAGTGTAGTTTTGAGCAGATTTTCATTCCCCATCCATTTTGCACACCTTTTCGAGATGGTATTCATCATGTGCCCGGTTTCGTCGATCCTGCTGAGAAACTCCAATAAAGTTAGAAGAATGAAAAGTCGAACACCAGCATGGTCTTGTCATTAAAACATCAACAGGATCGCTAAGTTCGTTTAAAAGTTGCACACTACGCGATGTGATGTGCCTATTCATTACATCATATGCGGTTTGTTACGATTCTTCTGAACCTTAGTGCGTAATGCCGCATCAAGCAGCTCGTGCAACCTATTGACTCAGATAACCAATGCGAATGGTCAGTTAGGTTTTCACGGCCGTTCAGAATCTTCTGTGTATAGTTTTCTGGGATATTCTGCCGTGTATATGTGACCTCTTTGGCCAACGTTTCGGATCCCATTGCAGGGTCCATCATCAGGGCTGATGTCCTGGTGATGGACCCTGCATTGGGATCCGAAACGTTGGCCAGAGAGGTCACATATACACGGCAGAATATCCCAGAAAACTGTAAACAGAAGAAGAAACGTTCATTTAGAGAAAAACAGTTTTTTGTAGTTTCAAAGTCCATATTTCTTTTTATAAAAATATTGAATCAAATAATTACTATATAAACATATTCTATGTATGTACCTTTATTAAATGTGTGTAATGTCAAATTGATAACGACGTTTTTTGACGTTCGGTGGGCGGATATTCCTGTTTCTTGCGTTGGATAAACAGATATAAATTTAAATATTACAGCGGACCGAGACGGTTTTACCCGATTCTGATTTTTTGTATAAAATAATATCCCAAAAAGTCAACAGATGGCATTAAAAGGTCAGTTTCACAAAAAAAGTGACATTCATTGTTTTTCCCGTGGAGTCTTCGTGTGTTCCCGGTATTATTTTATGGAAAGACCTCTGACACTATCTTGAGATTAAATTTTCCTGAGAAAAGCTCGAGTGAATGGTAGCTGATGATTCAGGCTTTCTTGGCCAAACACAAAATTCTATGGTTCCTACTCTCAAAACATAGTTTCGTGTGATTTTTGGCTATTCATCAAGTAATAATTAGCAATTCATCAGACTAGCAATTGGCGAAATACAAGACGAAGACATAAAATTACACAAAATACATGAAAAACATCAAAACAACACTAGAATGGCTCAAAACAAACAAAACAAAAACAGGAAAATCCCGACTAATTAGCAATGGATTAAAACTATACAACGACCTGCCACAACAGACCAAACAACTGACCACTGACAAATTCAAAACAGATGTGAGAGAAATGTTAAAACTCGGCCAACTATAAAAAAATAACTTTGTATATAAATCATATTATTATTATTTCGAATATTGAATCATTTAAAAATGTTATCTATAAATCTTTTAGGTTTCCATTATATTTTAAATAAATAAAAAAAATGCCGCTGAAAAGGATTCCATTTTAATCAAGAGAATGCATTATGTGAAACGCGACAGCCCAGCTGAACACACTTCCATAAGATGCGTACCAGAAGTGTTTCCAACAACGGTGGGACTGCTGGAAGGAGTGTTTACAATACAGAGGGGACTACTTAAAATGAAATTATAGTCAGATTCTGTCAGCCAAAGGTATGATATTTTTTAGCTTAATGAGTTACGAAAGTTGAGAGTTGTCTCCAAAGAATATCTCTAACTCAAAGTTTCTCTTGAGTCGAAAATCACATCTAACCAACCAGGTCATTATAATATAATACTCTGCCGCGCGTCGAGTTCTTAATGCTTCTCCTACAATTTTCATTGAAAATTGTATTCTACCTCACTGTTGTTGATTTCAATGAAGAGTCAATCAAAGCGTTTGGCGTCTATAGCCAAAGTGTGTTTGAAACGAAATTTGAAACAAAATCCGCGCGACGTTACCGCTTAAGGAAAATTCGCAGCGAAGTTGGCCGCCAGTAACTGAAAGAAACTGCCGAGAAATATTTCCTGGCTTTTGAAATATTTATTTCAACTGACGGGCGATCTATCATGCCGAGACTTGCTTTCTTGCTCCGCATCAGGGCTGCCACATGGCTGCGCTCTTTACAGAGAGTACATCTTGTACTCTCTTTGATGTTACAGGGGTTGGCCTTTGGTTGCCCAAACCCTTCCAGTAGCTCATGCTCTAGTTACAGCCATCTCCAGTCGGTACATTGACTCGGTGCTGCTGTGAATTGGTTGACCTGTAGCCATGTGTTTGACTGAGATGTATTACTTGGTGATATTTTGTGGTAGCATTCAACAGGTCTTGTAAAATGTTCACGGGCGTTTGTGATTTACTTCTATTAATATTTGTAAATTCGTGAAACTAATAACTGAACTAATAAAACTGAAAAATAAACTTGTCAAAATGTTTGATTTAATATATTGTTACGGGTCGTGGCTGCGGAGACAAATGAAAACACTGGAAATTAATTAGCGATTTATTGATTAATTATTTAGTGGACAAAGTCACTTAACTTATACTATTTTGTAATATATTACTCGTATATGAACTCTTTATTATCGTTGGGAATACTTCATTTATCAGTTGCTGGAATATTGCGTTCAAACTATCGCACATTAGTTTGCCAGTTAGGTACTCCTCCCGATTATTCCACTCCACATCCGTTCCGGTACCCCAGAAATTTGCGACGCAGCTCTCCAGGAATGCCGTTACGAATATTCCCTGTTGGGAAATCCTTAAAAATAAAGATATTCCCATGAATTTGAAAAGAATAGTGTTCGAAATATGCATCTTCCCTGTGCTTTCGTGTGGTTTGGAAACTATCACTCTCACTGCGAGGACCATACATAAACTAAGATGTATACAGCGATCTATGGAGAGACAAATGTTAGGCGTAAGTCTGAGAGATAGAATCAGAAATGAGAAAATCAGATATCGGACAAAAGTTGTCGATGTGGGAGTCGTATTGCCAAATTAAAATGGTAATGGAAAGTTTATGTTGGCAGATAGGGACCAGACAGATGGGCACGTAGAATTCTGCGGAGGAGACCATGGGACATGAAAAGAGGAAGAGACCGGCGTCAGAAAAGGTGGGTCGATGATATTATACCCATCGCGGGTAGTGGGTAGGTTAGAAAAGCCCAAAGAAGAGATGACTGGAGAACTTTAGAAGGGACCTACTGAGAAAGAAGAAAAAGAAGAATAATATTTACTTAATCCCCGTTTTATGAGCAAAGGCTCCCATTTGAAGATATGATCTAATGAGAAGTCATTCATCTACAAGTTGATATTTTAAATGTTACGTGTCAACCATACTATGCTGCAGAGTATAGCAGCAGCGCAACACGGCACGGCTGCTAGCAAAAGACAAAACATTCACTGTCCGCAATTTACTTGTTACCTAACAATTACAAAATTATAATTGTCTGTCAGTCTGTCCATCCGTAAATTCGTAACTCGCTGGAATTAAAACTTTATAATAATTTAAAAATTTATAAGATAATTAGAGTATGATACGCATGCGGCAATCAGCACGGTCACGCAAAGGTCTCTATTAATTTATTAGTATTTAAAATGGATTTTTCACGGGTACAGGGCTAGTAACAGAAACAGTAACAGAAGTATTTAGAATATTTTTAATATGTTAAAATATTTCTAGAACACAATACACAGCATAATAAAGATGGTTTTAGCAAAGTCATACGTGAAACGAGTTGTATATTATAACATGTATACAACTTCAAAATTGGACACGTGTGGTGGTCAATCATGGTTGAAATTAGTGAACGCTACACTGTGTAAAGTGGTCACATAAGCCAACCAAATGACAGATCTTAAGCTCTATAAACTCCCAAAAAACCCATTCCCACTTTTCCATATATATCTCTATAAGACATCTAGTATATATACTAAGTAATAATATTTCTGATATCGATGGACGCAGCATAGGCGGCACAACTCATTACAAAATTCATATAACGGCATAATTCTTTACAAAAATCTTTACAAAATTGTAAATAATACCCTGACCTTGTAGCATGTATCAATTATAATATACCATCCTTACATAGAACTCGAAAAATTGTCACATTTCATTGCCACAATTCCAATACTAATTATCAGTCAAATTCTGTGATTAGTAGAATAATAATATAGAATATATATAAACTAATACAGAATATAGAATAATTTTTGTTGTTTGGTTGTATGGTTGACGTTTTCAACGACAGTCTGGAGAAAGTAAGGTTTAAACTTAAAGAGTCAATACTGCTTCGTTACTGACTTCAACTGTTAATATATACATGTAATGGTGGGTAATATATATTGCTGCTCTGTACTTCATATTTTTAATTTTTATACTCATATTTTGGTGCTATACCTGATACTTTTTATATTTTGCTACTTATAACTGATATTGTTTAATGTATGTAATTTTTAAATTTCATGTTATATTCTTTATGTAAAAGCCTATAATGGGCGTAAAAAAATAAAATAAATAAATAACATAAAACAATTTGACAAACATAACAGTACATTACCCAGGAAAGTACGTACTTATTTGTTCTTTTTATGGCTGTCTACGTGTTGTGACAACCCTGAACTGCGTGAAGTTTTTGTATTCAGGGTACACCCACCGCCCTCCCCGCATATTAGGGATTTTCGGCGATATGAATACCTAAACAACATTTGAATCGTAAGAATTGTGGAGAAATTTTCAACAGCCGTGCGGAGCTTAATGGAGGGGGCGGATAAATATTATTGTGAGGGTAAAGTAAGCAGGGCGGGGGAAGTAATTTATTTGCGATTGTGATTCCAGGAAATTGGTGCGGGAAGACGTATGTGCGCGAGGAAAGTTATTATTTCAATTAAGGTACTGATACACATGCTTATTAGTGGCACGTGAGCATGCGCAGTATTGACCTTTTTTAGCCCTTGCTTATTAGTGGCATGTGTGTACGCATATTGCTAGTAATAAGCATGGCAAACCGCTGGTTGATTTATGAGCATGCTAATGTCATTCACCATGAGAAGGGGTATCTTTTGAGCATGTGTGAACAGGCTTGTTTATTATGAGCATGCTTATGTCATTCGCAGCTAGTATCGATTACCAATGCGATCTTCTCAGTCCGCGACAGATGAAACAAATATGGCGCGTTGGGGAGATGATAAAACATTACTTTTCGTGATTTATTATAGGAATCACGAATGTATGTGGAATACTCGGTCACCGCTATGTAAAAATAATATTTATGAAACTTTATGATTCAACTTGAATGATTCAAATCTTACAATAAAATTAATAAAAACTAAAATCAAAAATATTTTGATTTATTGGTTCACTTGAATTTTCTATTTCAGTTTGCAGTTTCCATTTTGAACAAGAGCGTATCTATTCTATGACAAGAGCATGCCAGTAATAAGCATGTGTATTTGATTGTTAGCTTTGAGCAAGTATATTTATAAGCATGCTAATAATGAGCAAGTGTGTATAGTTGTTAGGGCATGCAAATTTTGAGCATGCTAATGAGCATGCCAGTAATAAGCATGTGTATCTGTACCTTTACATATAATACTATCGACAAACATCGTACCGGTGCCCTAGAGGTATGCGAGATATTTAATTAAAAGGCTGCGTGTACAATATTTGAGAAAATTCTATCCAATGAATAAATACAGGATAAAATTAATCAAACACCGTGCACAGTTAATCCTTACGAATGTTTGTAAAGAGTAGACTTTTAATCTTATTAAAAGATGCACGGGCTGTCTCTATTCTGCATTTGATCTCCTAGGAAATTAATTAAGTAAATTCAAAATTATCATGAGGTTTCTCATTATTGAATGAAATGAAAATATTAAACAGTTTTCAAGCAAGTGAGTAATTAGTAAGATTTAAAAATTAATATTTTGAATTAGATTTTTCGAAGTAATTGTTTCTTTTGGCACGTTGAGGGTAAATTTTTTATTGCAGCAGCATGTAGCGGGAATGCGAGACAAACATGCGCGCGCATCCATTAAACTGTCAAAAATTTGTTAACTTGTTCAAGTGTTCCAGTAATATAAATAATGTATTGTCGAGCATCTTGAATCGAGTACCAATCATAAAGATTCTCAATTCAAAAGCTGACGAATGATTGGTTATGGAATTGAAAATTAGAATTGTTTCTTGAATAACGATTTTAGGTATATATTTGAAATGCCGAAAAGGGACTTAATATATAGATTTCTGTATTTCATGTTGTTGTCGGTGTTTTTTAAAATATGCGAGTTTGGTGGGGGTGGCTGTGCGTGGGTGGGAGTGGATGACGAAAATGTGCTTTCTAGCACATTTTTTTGTTATGGGAAGGCTGTAAATGCTTCATATTGTTTCAAAATAGGTGCGCCGACTGTGTTGGTGAGTCTAAAAGCTTCCGGAAAAACCTGCTCTAGAAAGTTCTGGAAGGAGAAGGTTCTAGAACATTCCCGAAAGTTGTATAAGGTTCTAAACAGAGTGGCGGAATGTGTCGGTATGCCTAGAAGGTTTCTGTACATTCGATAAATCTCTTGAAAGTTCTGGAAGGAGAATGTTCGCGAAAGTTCTATTACCATCCAAACAGTGTACTAAAATCTAGCTAGTTATTACTATTCGGGATGGTCGTATCTGTTGAACACGTGCACAAAAATGATTTCCAAAAAAGAAAAAAGTCTGTCCAACCAGATTGCGCGCCCGCCACCACCGGACGCGGGTAACTCGATTTTTGCACCGACAACTTTACAAATGGAATAAATTATGCAGAGTCACTCCTTTCGCCGGCCGCAGTTAACTGCACACAATGCAAATTGCATAATTCCACACGCGGACGGCTTAATTCGCCGCCGGCATGTGCATTTGACGGCGGGAAATCCGCGAGTGTTTCGCGCGCTTTTCGCCCCGTTTTGACAGCCGTCGCGCCGTTTGCAGGGAGCGGAATAATTGCGGCGAGGTGGCGCTGGGATCGCGATCAAAATGGCGGAAAATTAAAGTTTTCTCACCGGTGTTTACGAAAGCGAATTTCCTTCTCGCCGCGACGTTCAATTTGGTTAATCTCTACTGCTTCATATCACCACAGTATACTAAGAACAGTAAATACGTCTTCATACAAACTGGACGCTACCCATTAGAATGTGTGCGTGCGTGCTCGGCGCCGTATACGCACACATTGACAGGCGGCGGCAGTAAGGGCCGTGCCTTCGGTGCCATTCGCGCTCGCAGCCGCCGCTTTAGAAATAAAATGCGCTTCCTGAAAAAAATGCCTTTTTTATGTTTGTGGTGCTTTACTAAAAAGGTGTGTTGATCATCACAAAGACTGCGAGTTTTTAAAAGTCTACGTTGATGTTAATCAGCGTTCTTGCAATTTAAGTGCAGAAACTAGGTACACTAATTACAGAAATTTTCGGGTTTCGTGACTACCTTACGCGTCGGAATCTCAGACGCTACGAGTTAAAAGAAAGGGAGTAAAAATAAAGTGACAACCCTAGCGTCAATGCAAGAGTAGGCTAATAATAAATTACTGTTCTGGGTATACTGTGATATCATGGACTTGCATAAGTTAAGTTAATCCCCAAGAATAATACTTTCGAAATCTGTCCGTAACTTCCAAGAATCCAATGATCTATTTTTTTTCAAAATTAGTATGATTTCAAAATTTGATAACAATTTTGAAAACGTTGACTTGATTCAGTTTAATAAATATTAAAACTAACAAATGTATCCATTACTGTATCGCATATTTCAATGGTAATAATCATCATTCAAAATAGATTATTCTCTTTGTAACAATGTCCGTCACTAACGTTACCAGATGGTTCAAATAATAATGATGCATAGATATAACAATGCGATGTATGTAGCAAAAAATGCATAATTCTCCATTTAAAAAAAAATCCATTAATAACGATATCAAGACGCTTCGCTACTCTAGATAATTAGATAGATAGATAGATAGTCTTAACCTTGGTAGCCAAAATATATAATAGGTATACCCATAAGTAATGACGTGTTCTGTACGCAATATTATAATCCGTGGTCTTGTGACTTGTGACAATTAAATAATTTTTTTTTTATTACTCTGTGTTAAAATGGCGGACAATCAACTAACTGAAGAAAATTTACGTCATTGAATGCTGTTTCATTTTCTATCGGGTGTTAATGCAACGGTTGCAACAAAGAAAATTTGTGATGTGTATGGAGACGTATTGAAAGCAAATAAGTGCCAACGTTGGTATAGAAAATTTTCCGATGGTGATTTTGACTTGTCTGATAGCGATCGAAGTGGGCGCCCGGTAGGGTTTGATAATGACGCTTTAAAAACACCTAGAAGCATATTTTTCTTAAAAGTCTACCAAAAAGGTGGCAAAAGGTCCTAGATAACGATGAAGATTAAATCGATTAAAAATAAAATTAAATGTAGTTGAATCCTTTTTTTGTTGCCACTTAAATAATTGATTACTTACGGGTACACCTAATATAATCAACAAAAAGTATTATCAAGTACTTATCATGAATGTACAGCTTTTTTGATTATATGAATGACCCTGCTCTGCATAAATATGAATGCACTGAGACTTTTGTCCAAGTTTGATGAAATATATTATATGCACAATTCATTCAGTGTTCCGAAATTTTCCCAATCGGTCTGGAAAGGGCTGGAGACGCCCCGAATGTTCCAGAAGGCGCTGGAATGCGGGTGTTTGTATTAAAAAAGAAAAGCAGTAGAAGCGAACGGCTTATTTTCTAGTGTGTACCGATAATCTAGATTGTTTGAAATCTCATTGCCATGAGTAGGTACATGGCAACATCTTGTGTCCCTAGAGAACGGGAGTGAAAACAATATAAATTTAAAGGAAAGAAAATGGTGATCGAAAACTATTATATTTCATTTAGAGATTCAATTGGCTTGGTGTGCGTTGCACTCTGATCCAATACCATGATCATTTTTTTACATGTGGTGTCGGAAAACTCCAAAAAAAATTAACACTCAAAACATATACAGTTTACATAAAAGTTAAGTATTTATCCTAACATACCGGATATAAATATGCAGTCGGCCCTCGTAGTAGAGTGAGCATGATTCTGGCTTCTCAAATGGGGTATGCAATACCTCTTTGTGATTTTTTCGCTCCTGAGTGATTTGTGATGTCTCATTACAGGCTTCTTGACCTGTTGTTGCAAGGTATTAATAATAATAATAATAATAATGTTCATTCCAGCGTAACCAGGTTTTTAATGCAAGACCTGGTCCGCTATATAGTTTGAAAATTACATGTATGTTATGTATAAAGAAAACAGAAGAAAAGGGAAAAGAACAGCTATTAAATAGTTAAAATAAAATATACCATAAAAAATCGACAATTAATACAGCCACATATACCAATTTCAAAGTTCTTAAATCAATAATCAATATAAATAAAATTCTAAAATAATAGTAATAGTATGGAGTGCTTCATGTCTTGCTACACTACCGCTCGTTACGGTTATGGAATTGCATATCTGTAACTATTCTGTATTGAAATAGCGGATACTTTATATGAACCGTATGGATGTGTTCAGATTTGGTTCTCGACGTTTCACTGGAGTCGTATCACGCGAGGGTTGAGGATATTGTTGATAAATAAAGGACGTAATCAAAACATCACCATGCAGTGCATGCAATCTGCGACCGCGCGAGAAATAATCAGTACGTCCTTGACGCCTGCCGTGGTCTCTCTTGCACCTTATTGATGATGCTGTGATATGAAATATCCTTCTTCCTCTTCTTCTTCTATTTTGTTAGATCCTTGATCTATGTTGACAGGTCAGTCTTGATCTTGTGACGAGGACGTCCAGCTCTCTCTCCATCTCTTTGGTAGTCTTCCCGCGCATAACGACTCTGAGAAGTCTCGTCTGGTCCATTCTCTCGACATGGTCCCTCCTGAAACGCCTTCTCTGCCTGCTCCATCGTACGATGTCTTGTATGTCGCAGGTTCTGCGGATTTCCGCATTGGTTACTGTCTCTGAGGGTCTTGCCCGCAATGAAATATCCGATGTCTCAATACCGATATGTTTCAAAGGACCGTAATATAAACCTTAAATCTTTAAAATAAGTCATTTAATCACTTAAAATATTATTCTATTTTCACGGCCATACAGGATCTTTAGGATAAAGTTTTTTAGGGTATTCTGCCATGTGAATGTGACCTTTCTAACGGACGTTACGGATCCCATTGCAGGATAAATTATCTGAGCTGATGTTGTTAGTGGACATGGTGTTGCTTCTGTCTGACTAAATTTATGGTAAATCGTTAACACGGTACTATTGGTAACTTCGGGCTTGATCCCCGGTAGCAATTGTATATTTTAGTGATAGATTTATATCCTTCTAAGTGATAAATCTAATTTGATATTTATCACAATAGATCTAATTTAAATAGTCAGTACAATTCATGATCTTATCTTACACATTGCTGTCTTACGTTTATCAAATAGATGAAAAAGTAAATAATCGACTGCGCCAGACAGCACAATTTATGGGGCTATAAATATAAGTTGTCTGATAAGCTCTGACACGATTCACGCCATGTTCGTGAGACGGCATTAAGGGGTAGCTCGAGAATTATTAGAAAGTGTGCTCTGCTCTAAGAGTATTCTGTTCTATTCCAGGGGTCTGCAATCTACGGCACGCGTGCAACTGTACTCAAAAAGTTTTTTGGTGGTACGGCCTAGAGAATGGTGATTAACTGAAATTATGTTAATTTTATTATTTGAAAATTGACAGATGAGATTGAAAATATTTTTAGTACTTTGAACATGAAATGGTTTGTGTCTTTGCAAACCCCCTGTGCACGCAGTATATTTTTGACGGCCCGCGGACAGGCGGTGGTAGCAATGTCGCTAGAGTGCCGCGCTGGCATTTGAGTATCTGAGATTCACGCTCTACTTCCAGCCGTGTAATTTCATTTTTTAGCCGTGAATTTGAACGAAATTACGGACGTCACAAAAAGTTACGGACAGACAGACAGACAACGAAATTAAGTTATAAATTAGTATTTTAATAATTTCGTTGTCTGGCCGTCCGTCAGTTCGTCCGTCTGTACGTCCATCCGTCCGTCTGTCTGTCCATCCGTCCATCGTAACTTCATGTTACGTCCGTAACTTCTTTATAGTATTTTTTTTCTTTTCATTTTTTTTTTAGTTTTTTTTTATAAAAATAAAAAATACATACTTATTTCGTAGGAACCGACATATAGAAGTACCGTCATTTTTGACGGCTTGCAGCTAGGTAATACAAAAAAAGTATATTGCTTCATATATCTTACAACCAACATCGCAAAAAAATATATTTCATCACCAGCATCGAGATCTATATATTGTTTCATGGTTTGACAAATTACAACCATAGATTGCGTTAATAAAAACATACGTGGAACTAGTTGTAGGTATATATAACATATATACAACTTCCAAAATTTGATAAACGTGGTGGTCAATCATGGATAGAATTGTTTAAAGTTAATGAGACACTAACAGAATAGTATATAGGTACAGAATAACATAATATCATAGTTAAAAAATGTTGAAAACAATACATCATTTATTTCAAACTCTACCCAATATTCCAAGTACCCACCGGGTCCCAAAGATGAAGTTTACAAATTTTGAGTCCGATCGGTCAAACGGTATAGATTTGCATCGAAAATTTATCAGGGGGAAGGAAATGGCTAAAAGAGGAGGGAGGAAATGTCGCATATGTTACCCGCTGAGTCCTTAAGAATAGGTTTCCAAATTTTGTGTCCGATCGGTCAAACGGTACAGATTTGCATAGAAAATATATCATGGAGAGGGAAAGGGGTAAAATAATAAGGGGGAAATGTCGCTTGTGTTACCCGCCGGGTCCTAAAACATAAGTTTGCAAAGTTTGATTCGAATCGGATGAACGATTCGTATAGAGAACAGACCGACAGACAGACAGACAGACATTGAGTTTTAAAGGTATAGATAAATGATTTTTTCTTAATATAGTTTCATTTAGTTTATGCGGAGTAGTGGTTAAAAAAACAATTTTATACTTCACTGCTTTATGTTGCAGACCTCTGCTGTATTCTGTTCCGTATATACGACTGTCTTACAGAAACATTTGCCAAATGAAATTAATTTACGTAAAGTGAGTTTTGTGATTTATAAGCAACGCAGTGTTAACTTTTTCATTCCAAACCTCGCCCCTGTTACGAACTTTGATGCGTTAACCTTCAGCATACCATGATTCCAATTACCCGTAAGCGCCCATAATGTCAATGAAAAGAAAAGAAAAAACATTTATAAGCAGTTAAATTGAAAAAATAATGTTTTCACCAGCTTAGATGACTTAACACATTCACATGTACTATCTAACACGAACTTATTTTTTATCTTTCTTAATTCAA
>JADDOH010013979.1:0-42643 GCA_016648135.1 Agrypnia vestita
AGAACCGTTTTTCATTGACATTTTTTAATTTCTAGTAAAATAGAAAATAATCATAACTGCACACAAACTATAAATTTCATTAAAAATATAAACTTCGCGGACACCCGCGAAGTCAGCGCGAGAATAGCACCACTGCAATTTAAGAAAGAATGCAAGAGAAGCGCGATGACGCTTCTCAGCACTAAAAAGGTTAATATCGATAGTGGGCAATATTAAAAAAAATATTGTCTATTTTTTTGAGGTAGGTACACATTCTTATGTTCGTAAAAGTGAGTTGTGTATTTATAAATGCAGATATTAGGAATTAATGTAAAGATGACCATAGTTAATAACATTTAAAAAGGATCGTTTGGACTATTCTGCCATGTGTCTCGAAACTAATACCACCAGCGACAGCAGTCCTGACGAATCCTACTGCGCGATCCGAAACGTCAGCAAGAGAGATCGGATTGAGACATACAAGATTCTAACCAACAACTACCTAGAATTGACAAAAATATACCACATTAATCACCAACTGAAACTCAATCGTACAGCATTTTCGACAAATCCAAGGAAGAACTTTTTACCAAACTGTGTGGTTGATGCTGAAACCAGCTTTCAAATAATGTCATTGAAGCAACCTCAGTGGATAACTTCAAAAAAATATTTGAAAATAGTTCATATTTATATATCGAGGGTATACTAACAGAAGGATGGATGGCAAAGATGGCTTGGGCGTATTGAGCGAATGAATGGGAAAAGAAAGGTAAGAATGATATACGACGCAAATGTTCTACCTTGCTTCTTAAACCATTAATGGTCATGTTCGAAAAGTACTGTAAAATTATTGAAGAAACTAAAGAGCTGGAAGAAGTGGAACAAAAGTAGACTGAATGCGATGAAAATAAGATCACTTAGACACGTGTATGGAAAATTGTCTAATAAATTAGATTACACTACCTATATGATTGTAAGTGGTTATCCCTCACCAAACACAAGAATCATAATTCTTTTTGGTGAGGTATATATATACAAAAAAATGAATTGTAAACGTTTTCTAGGTTTTGTTGTAATAAAAAATTATATATATATTATTAATTAAATAAATAAAATAAAAAATAAAAAATATATAAAGTTGTGTACATTTTAAGTATAGTGAAAAAATTGAAAGGAGGTCGCTCAGATGCTTTGTTCGCTTAGAGCGAATAAATAAGGAAAGAATGCGCATAAATATAGATATATGAGGCAAATTATGACTGCCGCGGAAGACTTGACCAGATTACCCAGATACCAGAAGATGGTCATGTTAGGAGCCTCAAAATTTTATAAAATCGATTATTACTTCTATTTAATTATAATTAATTTATTATATGTGGTTAAAAGTATCTTAAAAAGTATAACAATCTGTTTCTGTTTATATGAATTAGTTAAATTATTACATTTTCTTATTTGAATGTAATTCTGGTTGTGGTGTGGTAGATAGAATAAATAAAGGGGTTCTGAGATGGTTTGGTCATGTGGAACGTATGAGCGATGAAAGAATGGTTAAGAAAATATACGAGGCAAGTGTTGAAGGCAACAGAATTAGAGGGTGTCCGCGAAAAACCTGGCACGATCAGATACTACAAGTATTTGAGGATGTCTACAACCGTATAACTAATATGAGAAGATGTATGAATGAACCAAGACGGACGAATATGGCGTTCTATCTTCTCTGCCTACCTCTGCGGGGAAGCGACGTGATGGTTAGTAAGTTACTTAGTTAGTTCTTATTTGTCGCATAGTAATGAGAAATATTCAATTGAAAGTCGAATTCCAGATATAATTGCATATAATTCATTTTCGATATATTGTATTTGATATTTTTGCGGTATATTAATGTTTGATTGTATAAATATATTTATGACTACTGCACGCCACTGTTTTTAGGCATACCTACCTACGAATTGTATAGATATAGATTAACAAAAAAAATGGCCGATTAACTATCTACAGAATACATTTCAATCGGCGTCTACTAACTGTTGGTCTTGTTACTGGTCATTGAAAAAAATGAACTAAAGTACATTTCGAGGAATGATTTGAATGATACGGAGCGTTACTACGATAATAATAATTGATTCGTTCAAGTCTAAAATCGTGTACATTCTCACGGAGTCGGTCATTTCCTTCGCATCCATTCATCCAGCACAGATAAATAATTCCAGCGTGGAAAAACAGATACCCCAAAAATAATTGAACATTAATAAAAAATACAGATTATTCCCTAAGACATACTTTACACTTTTTAACGCAGATTTGACTTTTTCACCTCTGTTGCTCATTTTACTGTCAGCAATTTTCAGTTTGTTATGTAATCAATCCGTTAAAAGTACTTCGTTGCTGTAAAAATTTAAGAGTGTTTAATGATTTAAAAAAAATCTACGTACAAATGAAAATACATTTTTACCAAAGTATCACAAATTACTTGTGCACGTTAAAAAACTTGTATGATGTAGACCAACATTCACAGAAACAGTATCCCAAGTATTATTTACTTCTGCAGTAAAGTTGTGAGATACAGCGTTGATGGCACAATGAGAAAAGAACTTTAATCGTGTTGGAGTATTTTTGAATGTATTGTGTCCTTTTGCCACTGAACGTTTGCTTTGTACGTTATTAAATGTTGTATCAGTTTTTTTGTATCCAAATTTTATGGTAAAGTGCATTGTACCGGATGCTTTTAAGATTAAAATGATTATCCAATCACCTGCTCCGAGGTATCTTTACGAGATAATTAGATTGTTGCTTTAGCGATCAGCGCTCGAGACAGGTATTGAAAAAAATTAGAATAGGCGCCTATTTTTGATTAAATCTATCGCCGGTATTAATAGAGTCATAAAATTAAGATACTGTGCTATGAATATTTAATTAACGAAATACATTAAAAGATGTCTCTAGATAAAAAGCACTGTTAAGGTTTTTTAAATTTATTAATTTTAATTAAACAATTTAAATAATAACTCTACGTCTACCGGTTTGATACCACAGTATCTTCATCAGGACGGACGCAAACTAACTATCCATTACCTATTCGAGAAAACAAATCAATTTTTCAAAAAAAAAAACACATTAACATAAATATTCGGGTATGTTTGTAAGCCAAATTATCAAGCAATCGTATTTAAAAATGGTGACTAGTCAAAATCTTCTTCTTCTACTCCATATCCTATTGGGTCGGGGTCCCTGCACCGCATATGAGGTTCCAACTCTTCTTATATTGGGCTGTGTTCTTCACGTTAGCACAATTTAATTGCAACTTCGGTTCGCAGCAGTCCTCCAACTGTTTCCGCCAGCTCCTTCTAGGACGGCCCCTTGGTTTTTTGCCTTCTAGTCTTGCCTGGAATATTCGCTTTGGCAGTCTATCTGCCGGCATCCGCAAGATATGTCCCAGCCACCGTAGCTGTGATTTCTCGATAAATGTCAATAAGAATTCCACTTCGATGCTTTCTTTAATTTTCGTGTTTCTGATTCTGTCCCTTCTGGTTACTCCTACTGTTCCCCGTAGAAATTCCATCTCGGCAGCTTGTAGCTTTGAGCGGGTTCTTTCTGAACTGATTTGAATACTGCCAACTTTGCTCGCTGGCTGAGCTCCGCCTTTCTAAGTACGGGATAAAACAGGGATCTTGCTACCTGGCTTGTGGCTGCTATCCTCCTATCCAATTCAGTTTGTTCCTTTCCATCCTAGAATCTTATTACACCGAGGTGTTTGAAACTGTTAACCTGTTTTAGACGCCTATTCTGGCACGTTATGTTGCATTGCTCTTCGCTTCTGCCAATCACCCCGATTTCGGATTAACCGCGCTCAGCCTCATCCTTGCGCGATTCATGTCCTCGTCAAATGGATCGACGGCTATTTGTAACTTTTCTGGTAATATTGGCAGCAAGGTGACGTCGTCTGCAAATAGCAGTTCCCCATTTCTCTTTCCCCGATGCTCACCCCATTATGTGCAATGCTGTTTCAGCTGATCTTGTTCGTAAATACTGTATACAAGATAGGCAACATTGAATAACCTTGTCTGAACTCTATTTTGATGGAAAATTCACTCCACTCTTGACCTACTATTCTGTCACAACATTTGCTTTCCTTATATAAAGTTAACTGACGTGGAATTCTATTATACGCCGTTTATAAACCTAGAAATGCTGTGTTTATTGGGTTAGCAAACTCCTATTACTTTTCGGTAGCTTTTTGCAGAGAGAAAAAACAACAACAGATGTCTCTAGCAGAGGCCAGTACAATGTATGAAATGTTCTTGTATCGAACAATATATAGAACTTTTGATAAGTAGAGTGATCATTTAAGCCAGCTCATACAGGTTGTAAGCCCTGAGTCATCGTATAAGAGACTTTCATCGACTTATCTCATATATAAATTGCTTCGTATCTGTGAGCCATCTATAATTTATCTTTAATTAATTAATCATCCTTCTGGGGACCAAATCCAGTAACTATGTTCTTAGAGTAGCACACTTGAAATTTTGTTGGAATTGTATTATAAAATGTTAATTATATCAATTCGTGATTTTCACCACAAACACATTGTGTTTATTTATTCAGATCAAATTATAATGATCTTCTAAACCTATAAAACTCAATGTCTATCTGTTTGCCTGTCAGTTTTCTATACAAATCTAGAATGTTTGATAGATCTGACACAAATTTTGCATACTTGTCCTTCAGGACCCTGTGGACTCTATCTCTCCTCTCCCCCTTACCATCCTCCATCCCTTTTATATATTCTTTATATAAATCTACATCCATTGACAGATTTGACTTAAATTTTACATACTTATTGTTTAGGACCCTGTGAAAAACACAAGCTCTATCCCTATTTACCTCTTTCATGATGTATTATCTACACAACTCTATAGATATGACCTAAATTTTGCATGCTTATTCTTTAGGACCCTGTGGAAAACATAAGTGTCATTTCTTTTACCCCCTTACCCCATCCCTCACCAGATATACTCTTTAGTAAAAAAAATATTTTTTTATACCCCGAATGACGTTCCACTCGCTAAAGTTGACTGAATAAAGGATTTGGGTGTCACACCAGACTGTAAGCTCACTTTTAGAGACCACTTTCATTATATAAAAAACAAAGCATGCTGGGATGTTCGGATTTATAACAAGTTTTACTAACGTGAAACTAGTACAAAGTATCTTGAAATATTTATCAGTCATATGGACACATGCTGCAAGAATCAAAATAATGCAGAAAAAATTTGTACATATTTCGTCCTACAAAGCTGGTTAACACAGAAATATTCACACTGCTACACAAAATACGCAATGAAGCTATTGATTTCTCTTTGCACTACCGGTCTTCTTTTGAACAAATAAGCATAAAGTTACATGTTAAACTTTCATAAAAAATATTGTTAAAAATGATAAATATTTGTTAAAAAAACGTGTAGGTCCTTGTCATAAAACTGAGGTATAAAAAATAAAATTGAATAAGCCATCAAAAGTTACATAATTTGTTTAAAACTATTTTTCTTAATTACCATTTCATAATTAAACACGTTTTCATTAATAAATAAATATATTATTTGTATTTAATAAATAACAGATTATAAAAATAAACGAAATTTTTAATTTTTGAATAATGAACTGAGAGCGTCTGCAAAAGATCTGGCACGATCACATAAATCAAATATTGCAGTATTGAAATAACATAAAATTTATTATGATTCTACGGAAATATGTGATTTTAATATTTATTTGTATTTTGGTATACTGTCTTGAATAGTATCGGTCTGTCGTAAATCTCAAGAACACATCGCTGGCGATGTAATGAAAGACTGCATAAATCTGTATTGGCATATTCCACTGCACCTTGGTGCCATAAAATCCAGAATCCGAAGAAAGCAAGAAATATTGTTGAGCTTATTTAAATAACTAGTTAAAAAGCGATGGGAAACATAACCATCTCATCAAACAGCTGACGAACTTTGAATATTGAAATATTTCTCATCATATTCTTTGGTTTTCAGTTTGTTGTTACTGTTTTAAATTAGTTTCTTTGGAATATAAATTCTTGGGAATTTCTTCTTTCGAGACGTCTATTGAATTTTTTTATACTTCAATAAGAGTACAGAAGTATGTAAATATATACAAATGAGTATCAACAATGAAGAATAATTATTTTCAATGAATTGGATTAAAATGTCGAATTAAGATTATTTAATCAAATCAAAAAATAGGTACAAATTTGTGATGTGCGTAAAACATATCTCATTAGGGATAAAACATCAAAAGTAAAATTGTAGTAGTTTTTATATAATGTTGTTTAAACATTCGACATGTGATATTAAAAGTATTCAAATTTTGGGTTTTTCCACTAAATAATTAAAAATAGTCACGGAATATTTACTAACTGATTTTTACCTGGAGTAAAGTATATGAATAAACGTATTTCTAACTCATTTTGGCCAATATTCCGGTTATTAAGTTTTACCTCTAAGGGAACGATATGTTATATTATAAAATATAAGTAGGTATGTACACTTAACCGCAGTACTTAAGTTATACGTATTGGCAAGGCGAAATAATAGTTTAAATGTATATGTGTACCTCTCAAAATGATTATAAATATTAAAATATAATAACCTCTTTCGGAGGCACATCTGATTTCTATGTGTCGACGATGACGATGACGCTTGATGCGAAATCCGACGCTAGATGGCATTGATGGCCAGCCCGCGTGAAGAAAATGTTATTGTAATATATTCGATTTTGGCTCCGAATTCAAAAAGAGAAAACAATCGTTCTCGTTTTTTTCTGCGTGTGCACATTTTTCGCATTGAATCAACGGATATTATAATTAGACCAGTGAATTTTGTGATAATTTTATCCGGGATTTTTCGACGTGAAGGAAGTTTTGGAACTCCTCAAGATATCTATTATGAAGGCTGGCACTAAGATCTCTGCGGGTGAAGATTTCATCTGCCAAAGCTGAAGAATAAAGCCGATTTTAGGTTAGTGATCATTTGTTGACGCATTTTTGTTTTCTCATTTGTGTTTTCTGAGAGAGGAAACGTAATTTGAATTTTTGCATGATATCATATTGAGAGGTATTAATCGAATATTAAATTCAATAAGCGGATCGGATATTTACACTATTCCGCTATTCCGCATATCTATGTATAAAACACAAAAAAAACTTATATACACGCCTTATTAGTTATACTTGTTTAGAACATACAGAATAAATGACATGCAGTTATCTTAACCTTACGTTGGAACAGTTTTACAGAATTCGCATACGTATTTTGTAATTTTTGTTTGTTGTGATAAATAAATTTAAAAATAATAACTTCTTATTGTTGATCTAAAATTTGAACATTGAAATTCCGTTACCAATAAATAATTTGGTTTATAATTAAACTACCTGTAATTACCGGCATTGAAATGGTTAAGCATAAAGTTAAAAATAAGTGTGTGGGAGGAAACAAAGATTCCATTGTTTTGCAAAGCCTCTAATAAAAACAATGTTTCCATTCAATCTAGGCTGAGATGGATGGGGAATGTCCAGGGAGTCCACGAGTCCAAGAAATATGACCTGTGTTTTCCGCCGGGTCCTAAAGAATAAGTATGCAAAATTTAAGTCCGCCGAACGGTGCAGATTTGCATGAAAAATATATCACGGGGAGGGGGTGGGGTAAATGTGGAAATAACGTATATATGTTACCCGCCGGGTCCTAAAGAATAAGTATTCAAAATTTGATTTGTATAGAAAACAGACAGACATTGATTTTTGTAGGTATAAATATAAACACGCACGTATTCAAATGCAATAATGTGTCAAAATTTCAACTCAATCGGCTGACTACTTTTCGAGTTTTGCGATCATACGCAGGCTGAATTTTTATATTTATAGATAAGATTGGTGATAATTGTATCAGAACAATAAAAAAAATTCTATTCTGTTTTTGGTTATAAAATTTTGTCAACATTGTATTTTTAATTCTTCGTTTATATTTATATAAATGGATGTTTTATTATCGATTGGAAGAAAACTGATGTTTCGACATACGTAACTCCGGAGCGAAATAACGATGTGATGCGGGAAAACCTTCCGTATAAGAGGAGGCTAAACGAGCCAGTGTTTTACGATCATGTCGCGCGGAGCATGCAAATCTATGCAGTCCCCAAAGCAACAAGGTCCCAGTAAAGCAACCAGGCTTCTAACGCGAAGAGTCACACATCAAAATCGAGATTAAAACGAATCATCTGCCTTTTCTCCCATATTTCACATTTTACCTGCAACCGACATAACCGCCCACTCGCCATATGTCTCAATATCTCGATTTATGCCAAAGCTACAGATTGGAAATGTAATATTGAAGGAGTGTATAAAAAGGGATACTCTGATCTAGTCTTCCAATTAATACATATTCATTAAATTTTAATCATTTTTACTATGGATTGAACTACTGATATCGCTTCCTTAATGACGTGTTGTAAATCTCTATCTAGACAGTATTTTCAAAGATTAAATGACAAATCAAGATCTCAGGCATTTGGTATGAAGAGCACTGTAACATCTATCACGTAGGAAAATATTGCATTTGTATATCTTTGGAAAGGGAATATGCGATAACCATTACTTAAGCTGGAGTTTAATAGTGTTATACTCCCAATATTCGTCTTTGCCTCCAAAACATCATAATATATATGTTGTACTATAATATATATTTTGATGTTATAATATTATATATAGTACAAAAGACAACGTGTTTGAGAATAATCTTAACAATAAAATGATAATGCAAACACACAAAGGACTCTGCTTGAAGAAGCCAAAATTAAGGGCATCGAAGCCTCTATTATTCAGGTTGAATGCGTAAAGAGATTATGGCTACCCTATGGCAAACGCTAGCATTGAAGCCTTTAAAAAACCCTTCTTTGACTCTCTGAAAACAAACCTTCAAAGGGATAGTATTAAAAATACCTGAAAAATTAGATGACCGTTTTATAGGAGCATCAAATTTTAAAATCGTAAAAATAAATATGAAGAATGCTAGTTTTAAATCGATCCAAAGTTTTTTTGCATAGGATTGGACCTTAATTAAAATATTTTTAAAAGTTCAAGAACCTATCTCTCAATATTCATGCTTGAACAGCGTGATGTATAACAATTATTTTCATAAACAATATTTCAAGTGATAGAATGCCAAAAACATTATAAATGGGATAACGTGTAACCCAAATATTTTATTTATATTATTAAAAATACAAACGAAATTAGAATATCGCATAGAAAGGAAACAATGTATATAAAAACAGGAAAATCAAAATGTTCGGGAAGGAATGCAGATTTATATCACAAAAAGTAATATAATATTATAAGTGGAAATGTATATGAAAGGTAAATAGTTATTAGTAAGGTATGTAGTGATTATATATTATAATGTAATATTAAGTGAATAACAACATTAAAATAAATAAATCTTCAATATATAGCATTATTTCACTTTCAGACGCGTATTCTAAATTCGTATTCTAAAATTCGTATTCTTAAATCGTATTCTATTCTAAATTATTCGTATTCTAAAATCTTTGATCATGGTATCCAAGCGCTTTGTATCTGTTATTTTTTTATTAAATTTAATTGTCAATTTACAGTATTTGATCTAAACTGTTTTTCTAAGGGTAAATTGTATTATTTTTTATTCTATAATATCACAAATGAGTTCATATATCTTAGTCAGAGTTGTTATAGCCTAGCCTAAAAATCAGTCTTACAAAAATGGAAATAAGAAGCATATTTTTACGAATTAATTGTTAAAATAAAAATATAGTCTCACGTACGTAACAAATATGAACGTGAGACCACTCTATCGATAAACAACCTCTTTTTACAGGAGTGAGTATTTTGCTGGATTTTTTAATATAATTCTGGCTCTGCGAGCGGACGATACAGCCTTAACAAGGTAGGCAGCTCGGCATCCACGTATTGTTTCTGTCTTCGGCTTAATAATTGAGGGGTCGGCCGAGATCACCCTATTTCGGGCGAAGTGAATTATCGATTTTGGCACCCCATTGCGAGAAGAAATATATCGGAAGGTTCCGGTTGCAACTTTTGTAACGGTCACGTTTTCATTCGAAACGACACGTGTCATGCACGGATTACATTCATTATTTTTGGTCATGCAATATTCTGACTTATCTTATGACTTTTTACTGGTTTTTTGGACAGTTTAAGAGCAACCAAAAATCATGTACTTTACTTCAGTTTACCAAGCTATAGTGCAAGCAAAAATACGCTGTATTCAACTCGAGAGTGACATATTAAATAAATATACTTCCGTCATAATTACACATAACCATTGACTAGATATGCAGAGAAAATTATATTGTCTGCACTAATTTACTAAAAAATGAAAATAAACTATTTCTAGGGAATAAAAAAATAGAGTTCGCATTTTTTATACACCTTGTAAAACTGTTTAAGTTTCTTTCAACAACTGTTTTTGAATTGCCATACTAAAATAAAGAGCTCAATGAAATACGACAAATTAAACGTCATTGTTTTCTTAAATATCCAAGAAACTGCTTAATCGGTAGCATATTATTGAAGATATCAGAAATCAGAATAAGATTATTATAAAAGAAAAAAGTATATACACAGAATTGTCTAATGTACAGGGGCGCAAAAATATATTATGAGATGTCAGAAGACTTGCAGAATATAAAAAATATGAATAAATTTAAAAACAAATGCAATAATTATTGTCAAAATAGTATAGAATTGTAGAGCATAAGATGTATTATGTATTGTATTAAAGATTCTAGCATAGATTAGTTCATATTATAAAATGTATTATATAATGTATTATATTATATATTATATTATAGATTATACGATACATAAAATTAGATATAAATGTTTATTTGTAGGTTATTATGGATATTATATTAGTAATAGATTTTAGAATGTAAAGTGTAAAATACTACTGTAGAATACAGAGTGTAATATTGACTAACTAAGAAATAAATAAAAAATTCTACTACCATAATACGAAAAATAACTATTACCTATACTTATTGCTGTTGAGACTTCACAGACTGGGTAATGAGTGTAATACGTTTGTAGATATATTCCATGAGAGCTTGACTAATTTTAAGTGAAACATCCTGTAGTCAATTCTGAGACAATGCTAGGTTTTATAGATTTTTTTTTCGCATCACAAAGTGTTTCAATTAATTTTCTGTGTACGTTTTTCATTTAATTGCTTTTTATATTCTCTAAAGTTATTTTAAAATGTTTGCTGCCTTTACGTTTATTATTTTGGTTGTTTTCCTGTGTTTTTTTGCAAATGTAGGTATTTAACCTTACGATATTTCTCTGTTACCATGTGAACACGTAAATAAATAAAAAATAAATAAATAAAAAAGTTACACTACAACAGTCCCATCTATTTTACATAAGAAAATCATCAAAAATACAATCTTATTTTCAAACTGCAGAAGGTTTTTAGATTAATATGTATTTTGAATCATTTTATTGTACGTAGGTACCTAAATTTTTATCCTGTCAATCTGCATATAGTGTAAAATATTCTTTTCCACTTCACTTAAATTTTCCCAATTTTTTATCATCATATGCTTAAAGTCTAGTTATTAAATAACCTTAAAAATAATATAATGTTTCAGTTGACGTTGCCCAATTTTCATTTTGTAATAGATATAGTAATTTATTAAAATATTTAATTACGCTTACCTTTAACCGTAGAGCGCCGTAATTATGGTTTCTACTCGCACATGTTGATCATTAAATTGTTGGCATACTTAGTATTAACACGATTTAATTGCTAATAAATTGGGGTCTCAAAGTGAAAATTACAGGGTTAATCTTTCGAGATATTGGCGTGTAATTATCAAGTGTTTAAATGCGGGTATGAAGGTGTAAACCTTGCTGTACTTGTAATACATATGTAAGTGAAAATCTTTACAGTGTTTGATATGTAAAACAATTTAATCAAACTGAACCATAAGTTTGGTTGGAAATTAATTGTGGTTTAATAGTAACTAACATTGTCAATCGATTTTTTTTTCAAATTGTTTGTTGAAGACTTGACCATATACCATGTCTTTACCAAATTATAATTTGTCTGTCTGATAAGTATGGTTAATGAGGCAATAATTTTTGGTGTTTGTTCAGTTCGTGTGGCACCCATTTATTTTTCCCAGCTATTTCTATTGTTGGTGGAAAAGAAGCATGGATGTTTACCGCAGAATCGACAATAGGACTTAGAACATTCAAGATGTGGATCTACACAAGACTACTTAAATTAAGCTAGATGGAAAGTCAGGAATGAAGATTTTATTGTTCGGATAGTTAAAATAAGTAATTAGAATCCTAAAAATTTAATATCTTGGACATCCAGAGAAGTGCGACATCTTTCGTCTCAAAATACGGTGAAAGATGGCCGGAAATCGGGCCCCAGGAAGATAGAGGACATCGTGGGTGACAGTAGTTTGGCTAGGCAGGCCTTTCAACGTTCGATGAACAGATAGCGAAAAAAAGAAGTAGAAGCTGATTAAGTAGTCAAGAAGTATTGCACGACTAATGCCTAATTTTTATGTAAAATATCGAATTGGTGAAGACGCCTGCAACCTCTTTTACTATCAAAGCTCTCGTTCTCCACCACGACGGAAGTAATAATAGATCATCGTTATCAATGATTAAAACTACTTTTTTAAGAGTATAACTTTCAAATGGTACACTTACAGAATACATGGTATAAAAAACATTAAATTAACTATTTCAAATTCAATCTAATATCCCAATTACATGTGCCTTCGTCCTGCTTGTGCATAATATTTAATGTATCAATACAATTCGGTCATGTAAGAATTACACATGTCTTGCACAGCGATCAGGCATGTACAGTACAAGTGGCATTTAAGCAAACATAGTAAAATTATAAACAATTATTGATACAGGTAACATGAATATGGCGAATTTTAGAAAGAATGTTACTTTTGTTATGAAAGACAATTATCATAAATAAAGAATTGATATTGTATTCAAGGGGTTCATACAATTTTCAAGAAAATTTATGTTTTGTAGAAGTGACTTTTAAAATAATGATTGAATATCCGCGATACTATCAGCAATGTTTGGGTGAGAACAACAAATATAACAAGTATATAAACATGTTTTGATTTATTAAAAAAAAGCGTAGAATTGCCGAAACAGTGGGTAGCGAGCATGTTTTCGCAACAAGTTGAAGCGAGGCCAAGTCTTGTCCGACTGAAAGTAATTGTAACTTCTAAGCCTGGCACCAAATACCTCCCGCTGTCCCCGCCAGAGGGCGCTTATTTTTTGTCTGCGCGCTATTTACACAGCGGCAGGGACGACAGTAATCCCTCGCGAGAGAGCCCGCCCCCGGCAGATAAGATAAACACTGATTTACGCCCGAGCCCGACCATCTTCCCGCCGAAAACTATTCGCTGCATCTGTTTCCGGCGCGGCCGGATGTGACGCTGGAAATAAAATATGGCGTCGATTTATACCGATTTCCCTACTATCGAGGCCTGTTATTACCGCCCTCCAGGGGCGTTTTATTTGCCTCCGCGATTGTTGTTTATTCCCCGACACTTGGAGGTAGTCACGCGCCGAAGGCTCGGGTCAGCGGCGCTCAAAGTGTGCGCCCGTCATCCGAGTGCTTTTGGGAAAATATTTTTGTGAGCACCCCCCTAATTTTTCATAATAAAACGGAATGGGGTGAGCTGGAGATTGTATAATTTTGTAAAATACATCCCTCTCCTGGGTAAAATACTTATAATAAAAGGCAATTGTTTTAAAAAATAATATTCTCTCTTGTGTGTCCGAAGAAGAACCTTGGTGTTTTGGAATTCTAACAAAACTCCCTGGCTTCGTCTTGATATTTATTTGGTTAACAATATATTCCCATGGGGTGAGCTGGAGATGGTATGATTTTGTAAAATACATCCTTCTTCTGGGTAAAATACACAGATCATAAGTAAAAGACAATTGTTTTAAAATATAATGTTCTCTCTTGTGTGTCCGAATGTTTTGGAATTCTAACAAAACTCCCTGGCTTCGTCTTGATATTTATTTGGTTAACAATATATTCCCGCGACAAAAATTTGATATACAAATAAGGTACAGGGTGTATGTGACGGTGGTCATGTGGTACAGAGAGCCCGCAAAATGGCACCTCGCGCTTTATAACTTTCGCTCTCTCTTTCTTTCATGCCGTCTGTCACTCAGATATGTTACATAAAATGATGTAACGACTTAAGTAGCGATATTTCATTAAATTTAAAAGTTAAAACCAATTGAAAAACAATTTCACTATATATCAAGTAGTGGTACAAACGGTTCAAAGATAGCCACGCATCTGTGGACAGCGAATCCTATCCCGACAGGCCCTCAACAAGCTGAAAATCCAAATGCTGAATTTGGTCATGCAGAATCGTCGTATCACAGTCCGCGAACTTGCAAATGAAGTCAAGATAAGCATTTTATCATGCATTCAATTTTGGCCGAGAATTTAGCCTTGTTGGACATATACAACATACGGGCTATGGACAAGTGGGCAGCTCTATCACAATAATGCACCCAGCCATTTTTTGCATCTGATTCAGACTTTCTTGGCCAAAGAAAGCATTTCCCTGATTTTAAGCTATCTACTCTTCCAGCATAGCATTGTGTAATTTTTTTAATATTATCCAAGTTAAAATGCTTCTGAAAGAGACCATATTTGAATCATATTATGTGGAATGCGACTGCTCAGTTAAATACCATTCCACAATGGTGCTATGTAATTCAGCTATGTAATCGGGCGACACTGTGAAGGAGATTAGAGTAAGTATATTATATACGACTGCATTTAACATTGTGTTGCAGTCGATGCGTGAACCGAGAAGAAAGTGCTCTTTCCGATCGCATGCTTTAGTTCCTATAAGCCCCGTCTCTCGTATCTCATAATACCCTCTACATTGTATTACGAGTATATCGTAGATATTTTCATTCCATGGCAGCTAGTTAAAATTTTAATACAAATTCATTCTTTAATTTTTCTACTTACTTTCATTTCTTTATTTGTATCAATATGATTTATCTATTAAATTAATTGTACGGAAGTCTTTTTTATGAAGGTCAAAGGCTTCATCAGTTGGCTTAAGTGATCACTCTACACAATGTAATGTTCACCAATTCCACCGCAAGAACATCTATACGTTATCAAATTTTTGAATTTATGTGTTCCTTGAAATTGAAACCTTCCATACGTTTGAAGGGACTATGCAAGAGACCGTACTTTATCATGAAAAAGATATATATATATCTTATATATAATATTATATATATATATATATATATATATATTGCATCTGATTACAACCTAGTCCACTAGAAGTAAATCTTAATCTTTTAATAAATAAATAAGCTTATAGGTGAAGCCAAAACCAACCAAATTTACGACACCCGAGTGGTCTGCAAGCGGTTCCCAATAATCGATAGTTTTAGAAACATCGATTCGAGTTACGTTAAATTTTTCAACCTTCTGTTTATATCTTCTGAAACGCGACTCCATCCCTGGGGACGCGGGTATATTTTGAAATTTGAAATTGCTTCGCAAATGTTGTTTTCGTAAAGCCGCGCAAACATGTTTTTTTAGCGTCGTCATAGAATGAAGAAATTTCGGGTCTCAAACAGTACTCAAGTCGGATTAGCTGGCAGACCCCGTCTTAACGCAATCACGATGCGTTTGTCTGGACGTCCGGGGCTTTGCACGGAGATTTCGTTTGTAGTTAAAAATTAACCCTTTCGTAAATAATTTTATAAAGAGAATATTTCTTTAGGAATGAGCGCACTTGGAAAAAGAACAAAATTTAAAATTGGTAATCAACAATATTGTGTGATATTAAAAAAAATGTTTGACATCTCAAAATCTTGTTGATAAAATCAGTGGTAGTGTAAAGGATATACATACATACATATATGTGTACATATGTTGTCACGGGATCGTGGCTGTTGGAGACAAATAAAACACAAACAATTTAAACTTCACTGGACACAAATTTAATCGGAGCAGTGTTCTTAAAGTCACACTAAATGTTTATAGAATATTTCACACAAGTTCGCAATATTCACGTCACGAAAATCTTCCTAGCACCTTTTATCTCGTGACAATATAAAACGTTTAGTAAGAAATTTTAAAGAAAAATAATAATAACATATACAAATAATAATGGCATAAATTGGAAATCAAGTACTTAAATCAAAAAATACAAATATATAAAGATAAATATAATATAAAAACAAGTAACATAATATAATAAAAATTAAAAACATAAAATAAAAAGTAATAATATAGTGTGAAAAACAACAGTACATGTACAGAAGGTCACAATATAATAAAAATGTTACATAACAGTTATTTATCTCATTCAAACAACAATCAAAACAAATACAATTAATTATTTAAGTCCAATTTACAAATACTATAAATCTTTCAATACACCTTTTAAAATGTGTTTGAATATTACAATATCGTTGGCAAGAACGTCAAGTTGCTGTTTGCTAGTCTAGGAAGCCTTTGCAGTGGGGAATTAAAGACGTAGTTGGTAGCTGCAGTTTCCATGGCAAAACCTGCATGACTTCTAACTACGCGAGATGGAACACGCAAGCAGATACGTTCTAGACAGTCGCTGGTACCATTTATTAATTTGTGTAAAAAAGAAAGTCCGTTACTATTCTTCTAGTCTCTAGTTCATCATATAAGATCTGTTGAAATCAATGTTACTTGACGGTATGTTAAGCTTTTAATTGATAAATCTAAGAAACTTATTTTGGACTTTTTCTATATTACTCATGTAAACTGTATAATGAGGGCTCCATACAACTGACATATATAACTCCATAGAAATGACGGTGATTGATTCGTGTACTAAAAGATACCAACAATATTTAGAATTATTTTTCTCCCATGAAACGAGCGCACGCGGGTACTCGAAAATAGACAACAGATCCATTAAAACACGATACTAAAACACAGTTTGGCGTGTTTCGTGAGACACAATAGTCATTAATCAACCCTCCGGGTTTTTTAAACAAACAACACCCCCAACAAAAAACACTCACATAAACACATCAATTCTTTGTTAGGGCTTCCTAAGCCGGGGCACGTTCATCAATTTAATTCAGACAATGGGGTGATAATCTTTCAATTACGAATAAGGGTGTCTGCGCTATACCTACTTGTATCGCGCCGAGTACTTCGTTATTGAAAATCAACCTTTCAAGTGACCAACGTCTGTATAAGTACGTATGCCGTTGGAAGTTGGTTAACTCAATGCAATGCAGTATACACAGGTCTACCGAGTTCATCAAACCACATGCAATATATATTTATTTATGTTTTTATTTATTTAATAATAAAATTTTATTACTAATTTATTTTTATCACTTTTATACAATAATTATATCTTGTTATGTGAAGTAACTTCCATATTTTTTTTTTGTTATTATTATTTTACGCTTTAAAAGGCCAAGACGCCTAATTACAGAAGCGAAAAATATCACAAAAGACCCAGGCTTGAGTAGGTACATCATGCAGATAAATTGTGACCTTACTAGGAATCGAACCCCGAGCCCTCGGTGTGAGAAGCCAAAGTCATGCCCACGGCTACGAGGGCCGTCTCTTGAATTTATCTTGAATATAGTATTTTTTCTCTGTTTCTTCATGCTCCCTGGTAAATAATTATATTACTGTCTTTCTCTTTCATACTGAGAATTTTATGTATTTATTTTCTTTCTATTTGGAATCCTTAATTTGTGTGCATTTCTTGTATGATGTTCATGAATATTTGCTTTATATATTCTTTTTGAAGTCTTTTGGCAATCTATCATTTAAAATATTGTATGTGAAAATCATTGTTTTTAGATAAGATCCTTATTATACGATGATTCAATTTTAATCGCTCAATATTTTTTTTGATTTACTAGTATCTTTTTCTCAATGGAATAATTCTCATTACTCGGTTTGGTTGATTTTGAAATTTTTTAAATATTTTCCACTGAAATTTAATACAATAAAATGTAATATTTATTTTATTTTAATGATTTTTTAAAGTGTTTTATTTCATTTTAAAGTTATATACCTCGAAAAAACATGCTTTGTAAAATAGTGCAGCAATATTGAATATGTGGAGCGTTTTTAACTTTAATATTATTTTGACTATTTCTTGACTATTGTGTCAATTTTTGTCTTGTTCTACCCGTGACGTTAAATTTTCTTAGTTATATATTCAACGTGTTTTTATTTTGATAATTTTGAGCCTCAAATCATTCCTCAGTATTTTATGTCATTCATCATTTCTGTTTCTTCTTCTTCTTTGATCTCTACATTTGTATTATTATTATGCCTTCTATTTACTTTTAACATACCTTATGTTTTTATCCGATATATAATTGGTTAATTAAGAAAAATATAGAAGTCACACAGAGACGAAGATAGTTATTTAGAAAACTTGTATGGACGATTTTATAGGGTATTCCAGGGCTTATGATCTGAATGAGCTAGCTTAATTAATCACTTTACAGAATACAAGGTTCCCCAATTCCGCCGTAAGATCATCAAAAATTTATTTAATTTTTGAAAATTGTAAATATGTCCTAAATCAATTTCTTTCATATGGGCTAAACTAAAGACATCTATAGTCTTTCCCATTGTTATTTATTAATTAATTATTATCAGTTAATAATAAATATTATATTTATTCACTTTGAGCCATGTTGATATAGTTTTAAGTCATTGAAAAATCTCAAAAATTATTCTAAATTGTTTCCAGATAAATATATTAATTATCGATGGCTCACAGTCTCAATGATGGGGCCATCTACTAAGAAAGAAAGCGAGGGAGAGAAAGATTGACGAATTATTAAGATTTTTTTTTAAATAGAGAAGTGGAAACGGAATACGTGTCGGATCAATATTCTTATTATTCTCATGAAAATAGGACTAACTTGCTGGGGTCCTAGAATGGGGCTTGAACCACCGACCACCAGATCACTAGGCGAGCGTCATGACCACTACACCAACAAGCTACACTTTTAAATATTATAATCGGAGTGACACGCGGTTAGTAGTGACTAAATATTCAAAAAACTGAATTTCTTGAATAATGTTCGATCAACAAGAAATCCTATCATTCTTTGAATCGTTGAATTCAGAAATAATGTAATTTATTCGCATGAGCAGCCTTCAAAGAGAAATGTTTAGCATTGTAAATTTCCTAGCACTTTATCTGTCAAAGAGCTTTCTGGAGTCGGTGTAATCCGCATTTTCTGACTCAATGCAAATAGTTCAAATGGTTAAGGAATTTAATATGAAAGCCCCTGGTAAAAATGTTGTCGCGTTATAAAATAATTTCAACTTCACTTCATATAAACAAATTGTTGGTTCCGCCATATAGTTCTGTAGTCAACTTTTAAAAAGCTCGCAACATTCTCTTTAGAAAAAGTGGACAACTGTCAGCGAAAAGGTCGGAGCTGAAAATGGTAAAAATTATATGCAACGTGAAAGTCACGTGGTGTGGAGGATTTTTGAGAAATTCCTTGCATTTTTGGAGGATGTGTAAAGATAATACATGTACATGGGGTACATGTGTCACCATGACTCCAGATCAATTGAAGTTTAAAGGATCGAATCTATGAGAAGATATATATGCACATACGAAAGGAATATCGTCTTTAATATTCTGGCTCCTTTCGGCCTTCGATTTATTTATCTAGAAATTTTTATTGAGATCAGAATATGTTTTCTATTGAATACCTACTGCGGGCATTAAGATAATAAAAATATAATAAAAAGGAACGGCGTGCAGTCTGTACATTGAAATAAAACGCACTTAACTAGAATATCTAGGAAATTGTAATGTTCGGCTTTTTTGCCAAGAACGGATCCTCAGTGACAGTTCAAGTATTTTGTCAAGGATTTATTGGTCTTGCAAAAAGGTACAATTAGCGTTTCTCAGTAGCTCTCCAAGTTCATGCTTTGTGCTGGATTTCTCATCGGTTACTCATTCGCGCGCGCTCGCACTGCGCGTCCATTTTAATACTATTTTCCTTCTCTATCTTCCATCTCTTTCATACTCTCAGATAGACGTCCATCCAGATACATTACAGAAATAAATCAAAATAAAACATGTATCCCGTTATATTTCTATCATAAATTTCCTCATATTCTTTAAATTTTAATATATTGTAATAATCTGTCAGACTTTATAATTAATTTTTATAATTTTATAATTTATAAAAAAGAACTTTGTATTAAAAATTTCAACATGTTTCAAAGCCCATGGGCCCTTCGTCAAGATATAATTGTATACTAACAAATTAAATTAAAAAATGACAGATTATTTTATTATATTTCGGTGGACTAATGAGATACTAGTTATATATAAAATATATCAATTGATAAATGAATGGTTTATTGTATAAAAATTTTTATTATCAAAAGTTTTGAAAGTAGCCGATTTCCTTTAGAAAACATTTTGTGTGATACAATAAGTAATCTTTTTGTAAAATTAATATCAATATGCAATAATAAGCTTTTATATAAATATTTTTTATTAAATCTTCTCAATATTATGTCATAATATTAATCATTAACACATTCGTAATTACCGGTGTTAAATTCAGAGCTTTACCGATTTACTGGTAAGTACCTTATGCCATTTTCCGGTAAATTTTCATGTCTACTGATTAAGTAGTTTGAATAATCAGCCAAAATTCTAAGGTCTCAAATAATGAAAAAAAATATGCCACTAACTAAATAAATGTATATTTATGTTAACACATTTATTTAGTTAGTGGTTATATTTATACGCTTTATTTATTTTACAAGTTAAACCATCACTTGTTTTTGTTACTAGTTTTGCGCTATTTAATGTCCATGTAAAGTTGTCCGAAAGGAATTCCTTAATAACGTTTTCCCTTACAAAGTGGTGAGGGTATTGCGACATATAGTTTCGTTTTATTTACCCTTACTTTAACGCCACATTATGGGAAGCCTCGCAGTGGAATTCAATCAGCCCTTGGAGAGAACAAATTAAATAAAATCCTTATTCACCCTTATTCAAAGCCTTATTGGATTTAGCACTTTGCCGTTTCGATTGTGCTACATTGACAAACTGTACTTTATGACACTTAAGATTCAGGAACCTCTCTGCATGGATTTTTTTGGACGAAAATTTAGTTTAAGCAATAAATTACCTTTATTTTTTGTTTAAAGAATTCTATAACACTGATTTTTTATGAAAATATTTAAAAGATAAAATAAAATATTTTGTGGTTTAAAATATTTATTTTAAATTACAATTCTTCACAATCCTTCTCCGCGTGGTATTTAAATTTTTTATTTTAAATATTATTATTATTATTTTTCATTTCAAATATTATCTTCACAATCTTGTAGCCAGACTGCATAGGCTAGGTAACACCTATGCGCATATCTTTGATATTTTTAATTCCAGTTTAGCACAATATAAAGATTCGCTACTAAAAGCTCTACACCCTGCCGTCCTGAATTCACAATCATAAAAAAATATTATACCTATTTGTTAAACCTTGTATATACTTCACATCTCCTTTTTCCAAAGTACTATTTTAACTTTAAACAAATATCTATACTATTATATATTGTCAAGTCTGTGATTTTTTTCTGTTTTTCTCTTTGGATTTCTTGTATATATTATTATGTAAAAGGTACTTCTGTGCCGTATACTGAAATAAATCCTTCTTGCCGTAGGATTTCATTTCAAATATTCAAATATTGTTAGTTGAATCATCTTTTTACCCTTTGATAATATAGTCTTAGAGATTTTAAATGAAGGAACTCGCCAATGAAGTAGTTGAACGTGTAAAAAAGATGTACACGAAAAGAAACCGCCTCTTACGTAAAGCGGCCGGCGGTTTGTTACAATCCTGACTATGTTTGTAAAAATTCGGGGCCAGCGAGTGGATAGAAGGGATTTTTTCTTGGACTTCTTATCTCTATCTAAACAAACTGTTGACTCAGTTGCGGACAACTTAACCCCCGAGAATAAAGGATGTTCCAGAATGTTCGGAAGGCGATAACCGAGAGCAAAAAAGTATTTCACGGGAGAGATAATAGGTAACGCCGCAGTGGCATCAGTCGTGTATTTGCATTGAATCGGTTGGACTTCCGCAGTGCGCCCAGATATTCCTTTTTGTGTTCATTGCGTTAAAATACTTGTTTAATTTTCACTTGCTCCCTGTGCTTCTCTTCGGTGAGAAATAAAAATATCTACTCCACAAAGTATAAATATGTACGGAGGCGACCTAAACTAGTTCTATATTTTATTTTCCATTTTTGTACACTTCAACAGACCAAGTTTGAGTAAATGACATTGTGACCGAACCCGGAACCTTCGATTTTAGAAGGCACTGGGCTACGAAGGCCTTTAGGAGACATTTTAGGAGGCGCAAGGCCACTACGCCGAAAATAGCGCGCAGAACAAAATTAAAAATTAAAAATCTTTTTGTTTTATTTTTTTATGTATTTCTTTGACTGCTCAAATTTACTGAGGCTGTCGGTTATGATTTTTTAATAATTCTTCAAAACGCAACTATTTATTTTTTATATGTAAAGCGAATTTTTAACATTTAGAACTCTGCAAACATTATTTAACGATTATCAATATTAACAACGTTAATATTAGATCAACATTCATATACCTATATTAGATAAAAGGAAAATTCCCTACCTTCCGTAATATGTGATAGTGCATATGAAATATTATTCAAAAAATACTGAATAAAAATCTTTGATTTTTTTAACACAAGTTCAAAATTATAATTTTTAAGTGCTAGTATAGGACTAAACAGTTAGTGTGTAAAGCGCCCTTAAAGTTGTGATGGATCCTCTTCTTCGCCTTTCAGCTCGATCCTACTCCTAACTGAGTTTACGCCTTGTTAGAGGCAAACAAGCTATCTATCTACGTCGGGTGAAGGCTCTACGGTTTTTAACGTAGTATTTCCAAACACCCTCGCTTTATTCAAGACCTCCCCAGTTCACGTTGTGTAATTTTTTGTTTCGAACTATAGGGGATGAATTGGTTTTGTGGTAACCCTGACGCAAGCTAAACTTAAATTAAATACTGGGGTATGAAGTTCGTGAATGTTCATGGAAACGCAAACAAAACTACCTAGCACGTCAATTAAGCCCTACGGTGCAATTGCTAAACATACTATGTTCCGTGGCCCTATATTATTTACCTATCATTCCTACGGACTGAAACCACTGCATCTGGTGTAGCTGCGCTTCCAGAGTGCGCGATCCTCTGCTTCCATGCCCTCTCCGCTCGATCCCCCATTGTCCTACCTGTATGGGATCGACCGCCATCCACTGGAAAGGTTAGTGACGTGCCGTTATCACATGCGCATGCACATATAGAGTACATAGATCCCCTGAAAGCCCTCGAGTCCTTCGTAGCCGCTCCTATGGATGATTCCGTCTTCGACGCCCTCGCTGATTAATAATTTTATCTTCCGCCGTTATCTCGCTGTGCTTATTCCCGACGATCTTTTATATTTACTCTGCATTATCTTTATATCAATTACATTGTTACGTTTATTTACTAGCCGGCCTAAGTTCCGTCACCTGTATCTGGCCCTATGTCTCATTCTAGTGGTACGTTGGGTTCTAATGGATAAGGGGTTTGTAGAAGGTATGTGTAAATGTATGTGTACGCGGAAAATGTGGTTGCTTTAAATTCGGCCCCTCCATACCCAAAGGCTCATCGGTGACTGATCCCATCTTCCTTCTCCCGACACGAGTTCCGGATACGTTGACCTGAGCCTGGATGCGCCTTTTCATGTTGGGCCTCTTCTGTGCAAAGTACCGCACCATCCCTCGTGTCAGTGTCTGGCGTCCGGGCTCAGAGCCAGTTTGCCCCTCGAATTCCAACTCCTCCAGGTTAAACTAAGTTAAACTACGGTATATATACTAAAGCTATTGTAAAGATGGTCCCGGGCCACCTGTCAAGTCAAAAATATGCGAGTGGGGAGGGGGAGTTTCCTAGGCTCCCCAACCCTCGCCTGTGAGCAACTACAGCCCATTGGCCATTCGCGACACTACAGTGACTGCAATCACCCTCCCAGGTAGTACTTATTATAATCTGGTATGCATCAATACGTTCAATCCATTCCAGACGAGGGAAGACATCCGCACGGGTGTTGTGCCACCCGTGAAGAGCCCCCTCATACACTACGTACGAATAGATACATACTAATAAAATATAATATACATACATATACTTACATATACAATACATAAATAAATACTTGTAATGGTTGGTTGCCATGTGGTTTCACGAGGCCATGACCCCTCGTATTAGTAGATGGAAAGGTGGATCTGGACAGTAGGGATATGCCTAGCCCCTGGCCAGGGATGTCGGTGTATTTTCTCCAAATGGTGTACAGCTAGAATCCTGCCATCGATGATGATGGGATCTGCCTAATTTTCTCCGGCTGATGTGTAACTGGAACCCTGCCTTCACTGATGAAGATGATGTTGTCACTATCGAAACGTCACCTGATGATATTTATCTGAACCGCCGCTAGTGATGATGATGATGATGATGATACTATCGTAACGTTTCCTGACGATATATATCTGAGACACCGCTAATGATGATGATGATACTATCGGAACGCCTCCTGACTATATATGGCTGGGACACCGCTAATGATGATGATGATGATGATACTAATGAAACGTCTCCTGACGATATATAGCCGAAACACCGCTGATGATGATGATGATACTATCATAACGACTCCTGACGATATATAGCTGAAACACCGCTAATGATGATGATGATGATGATGATGCTATCGAAACGCCCCCTGACTATATATAACTGGGACACTGCTAATGATGATGATGATGATGATACTATTGAAACACCTCCTGACGATATACGACTGGGACACTGCTATGATGATGATGTTGATGATACTACCGAAACGTCTCCTGACGATATATAACTGGGACACCGCTAATGATGATGTTGATGATGATACTATCGAAACGCCTCCTGACTACATACAACTGGGACGCTGCTAATGATGGTGATGATGATGATGCTATTGAAACGTCTCCTGACAATATATAACTGGGACACTGCTAATGATGATGATGTTGATGATACTATCGAAACGCCTCCTGACGATATAAAGCTGAACCACCGCTAGTGATGACGATGATGATGATGATACTATCGCAACGCCTCCCGACGATATATATCTGAAACACCGCTAATGATGATGATGATACTATCAGAACGCCTCCTGACTATATGTGACTGGAACACCGCTAATGAAGATGATGATGATGATACTATTGAAACGTCTCCTGACGATATACAACTGGGACACTGCTAATGATGGTGATGATACTATCGGAACGCCTCCTGACTATATATGACTGGGACACCGCTAATGAAGATTATGATGATGATACTATTGAAACGTCTCCTGACAATATATAACTGGGACACTGCTGATGATGGTGATGATGATGATGCTATCGAAACGCCGCCTGACTATATATAACTGGGACGCGGCATATGAATAGACAAATAAATACCTAATTAATTAATGAATCATCAATTAAATAAATAAATAGAAATGAATAAATAAGTTCGGCGTCGAGCACACGGGCCGCGCGATCCCTGGAAGTTCACACACATGCAGAGAAGGGTTATTTGGCAAATTAATTCGCCCCTATTATGGTCAGTACGGATTCAACATGCAAACAACACCTGTGGAAAAACATATGTAAAGTTTACGGTACAGGGGTTAGCTTTCACTGTCGGCGCTTCTTCCGTCTCTGTCTGGGGTGTCGAACCCGAGACCATTCTTCTTAATCGTGCGCCACCTTTATATATCGTTATAATCTCAAAACGGAAAGAGGATGACATGACTTACCCATCTGCCGCCGATTATATCCATTCCAGTGCATCGTAGTTTCACTTTATGTACCTCACTTTATACCTAAGGATTGCGAACACTTGCCTTGCACGCGCATACGATTCACAGGCCCCTAATTAACTATAGTTCGCGACCTAACCTTTGATCCTGCCATCACGCGTTTTTAAGTTTCCGTAGCTGGGGCTTAGTATCCAGCCTCTGTAACTATACGGTGTATATACTCTAACCAAACCGAAACTAGACATTATTTCCCTTTCTTTGAATTTATATTCCTCGGGATACCGGAATTAGACTCTAGCTCGACAATTGTAAGTATTCATATATCTTAATAATACTGTAACATAGTCCTTACGCATCCGTACTTACCCGGGTCATCGAGACTAGACTCTAATTCTAATGATCATACTCTAATGATTATACGCACCGATATTTTTCATAAAACCCGTTACCCGTTATTTTCCGATGTTACAAATTCTTATATTTATCCGAAATACCGGGATTAAGCTTTGAATCTAGGATTCCATCCATTTATAAGTTTTAACAAACCCATGAAGCAACCACTTGTCCACTTGTTGTTGTTAAAGAATTGATTGCTTCTATAATAAAACCCCACTAGTCTACATCTTTATAAGGTCAATACATATTACTTTTAGGGTCCGCCGGTTTAGTTTTATTCTTAATATAAATTTATTATCATCTCGAATATTTGATGTCTACTCTCCGGCAAATTTTAATATAGTTTAAATCATTTTAATATAGTTTATCATTTTAATGTAGTTTAAAAATAACGGGATTCTGTAATTTTTACAAGTATAAACAACCCCAATCTTACCGAAACCATTTTATGTAGTGAAAGACGCGGGATTTATATTCTTCCTAAAATGTAAAATGAACCCGGTCTAGATGAAACATCCTTATTTAGTTTCAGGACAACGAGGTTTACGCGTTCCACGAGGAATATGATATAACCCGATCTAAACGAAGGTAATTTTATATAATTTTAGGACAGCGGAACTTACAAATTTCATAAAGTATATCGTGAAGCCAATCTAGGCGGAGGCACTACGTATATTTTAAACAGAGTAAGAGTTTAAATTTTACCATCAAGTCTAATACACCGCAAGAATGTCCTAGGCATAGTAAACAAAATAGCGGTCAAAACTGTAGTGTTTCTATGTTCACACGTTTTAGCTCAAAACGAATACTACAATTTTCACATTTATAATACAAGACGCGAATTTCTAAACGAAACATTTTAAAATAGTTCTAATTGAAATCTACATGTTTCATATTTATTAAATGAAGGCGCGAATTCTAAACGAAACACTAACATTGCTCAAAACGGGACCCTATATTTATATATGCTTAAAATGAAACGCGAATTCCCGAACGATAGCATTTTATATAACTAAATGTAACGAAATCTTATATAGTTTATAAATAAGAAGACCCGGCCCCAGGCGGTTTTTATATATTTTCAATATAACGAGGCCCTATAACATCTTTATAAGTATAATACAACCCCGGTCTATCGAAACAATGTACTAGAAGTTTTTATATGTTTGAATACATGATATACGTTTTTTTTTATACGCGTTTTATACGCGAGATTTACGTTTTCGTATAATACAAAGTAACCCAAATTATACAACCGCGAAGTTTACATCACTCCTAAAGTATAACCAGAACTAATTGAAACATTTTTTCATAGTTTAAGTCCGCGAGGCAAATATCTTTCATAAAATATAAAATACCCGAATCAAATTAAACATATTTTTACCTTATAGACTTTCCCCAACGCGCGTAATAATCCCGGCCACATGAAACGTTTTTATATGTTTTAATAGCGCGGGACCTATGTTTTCCTATATAATATAAGATAACCCGGGCCGAACGGAAGCAATTTTATATACTTTATAAAATAGTGAAACTTGTACTTCTGTAAAACCGTAAATAAACCCCGACCCCCACGAGATTATTTTATATAATTTTTTAGAATAATGAAATTTCATACATCTGTAAAATTGTAAATAAGTCCCGATTCTCACGAGATTATTTTATATAATTCTCTAGAATAATGGAATTTGTACACCTGTGAAATTGTAAATAAACCCCGATTCTCACGGAATTACTCTATATAATTTTAAACGAAATGAAAATCTAGATTATTATGGGCTGAACCTGATACCCCGCGAGATCAGCTATATATTTTTCACTAGACGTATTTTTAATCCCAGAATTTATTCGCTATAATTTTAACGGACTCTTACTATTAAACATAAACAAGAAAAATTATTTAAATAAACTAAATATTCTTTCAATAACTAAAATAAATCCGGTCTAATCGAAACATTTCATATAACGAAATATTATATGCCTTACAAATGTAAAAATTAAAATGTGACCTCGCGTATTTAGCAAAAGATAGGTAATTTTATAAAACTTATTTAAAATCGAATCTGTTAGTAACAACTCCTTTATCTTTTAACAACTCCCCGCGTGTTTAGCATAAAATAGGTATCTTTATAACGCACAGCTAGTTTCCAGAGATCCGCCAATACTATACTTAGTAAAACGAAAATTTAACTAAATTTGAACTCTACCGTTTCCTGAAATTCTGCGAATATTATTCTGTGAACCTAGTAAGACGACAAAAATAATTAACTTTATAGAACATAGTGATTTCCGAAGTTCCGATATGCCAGATTAATTACCTTTATAAAATAAAATCAAACCCGTACTCTGAGTTAAAACCCTTTTAATAGGACCTCGCGTATTTAGCATAAGATAGGTATTTTTACAAGATTTATTAACAATTTCCCGCGTGTTTAGCATAAAATAGGTATCTTTATAACGCACAGCTAGTTTCCAGAGATCTGCAAATATCAGTTCTATATATGCCGGACTAATCAACTTAATAAAGCGCAGTAATTTCCGAAGTTCTAATATGCCAAATTAATTACCCTTTATAAAATGAAATCAAACCCGTACCCCCCTTTTCTTTTAACGTGAGCAACCAACAATGTCGAAGAGTATATTTACCCGTACACAACTTTCACTTGAAATTAAACTATAATTTTCAACCACTGGGACACTCTAAGTCGACGGTAACTTTCACTCAAAAAACAACCGACGCGGATTTCGCACTCCCGTAGACGTTCACACCAACTGCCTGAATTCTGCTGTGTCTTGAAATTTTAAAACCCCCCTAGCGGGAAAAGGGCCCATGTCCCGCCTCTTCGGCTTCACTAATCTATGCCACCCCTGATATCAGAATGCCGCCTACTAAGGTCTATTTTTGCAGTCCACAACCCCGACATCACTTACAGCCGTCATTGACTCCACCTTTTCTGTTGTTGTCTCTTCCTATGTTTTGGGGCGGACTTGGTGGCTTCGGACGGTATATTTTTCGCTTCGCAAGCGCGATAATTAATTTTTAATATTTAATTTCTAAGTTCAGTCCATATTGTCGTTTGATCAACCGTAACCACAATCTATCGGGTACTCCCCTAATCATAGTTGATGTTTCTTCATTATCTACCATTATCATGTCCCGTTCCCTCGTATTTTCACTCGTCTTTATCGGAAATTTAACGATTCTTGGCCGCTATATCATGGGATCAATTTCCAGATATTCACCACGTGCACACTGCATACCTAGATATAACAATCATCCAAAGGTACTATACCTAATTTTAAATTAATTTTGGGCGATCTTTTCTCGTGAATCATCCAATGAATCCTGTCTTTTGCCCGCGACTCCGCGCACAGGGACGTATTAGGTCCCTCCGTTGCGGAATTTAAACATAATTTGTAACCATTTATTATTATTTTTATTGGCAGTAAGATTGATCCACAAAATAACTATGTTACATAGACAGTGAATATTCTCGAACAATATAATACCGGAAGAGTACTATTCGCTATAACACAATAAACTATTAATGTAAGTTAAAGTAAATTTTTAAATTCAGTGGAAAATTTTTAAGATCGTTTTGCTTTTAATTTTTCCCAAAACAAAATAAATAAATAAACACACAAATACACACTCACACAACCCCACTATTGGACATGTTTTTCTTATTCTTTTATCGATCGTATGTATGTGTCTTCGCGTAATTGGCCCAAAACTCTGTACATCAATTATTGTTTTTTTCTTCAAAGATTGATTAATTATATGGCTGTAAGAAAACCAATAAATGAAAATAAATAAAATAAATAAGTAAATAAACCTCCAGTGCCGCAGGCAAGGCGTCGGATTAATTCAGTGCTTATTTATTGCCAAGGTACTGGACGCCTCCGCTGATAACTATATACCACTCACCATGTTCTTAGAGGTGTGTTGAAAGATTGCTAGTATCTGTCGAATCGGTCTCAAGTAGTTGTCTGTATTTGTACGTATATCATTATTACATGCTCTTGCTATATCCGTTCCACTTCATATTATTGCTCCTCCCGTCTTTGAATTTCCATCACACTATGTTCTCCTATGTTTTTGGTACTTATATGCTTGCTTCTTCGCGTTATATTACATTTACTCCCAATTATATTTGTTTCATTTATCCATCCATCTATAAGATCCCCCATACGCTTTATCCTTTTATTACATGTGTATATGGGCCGCAAATTCATATTATTTTATTTACAATATTCTTATCTGGATACACTTGTTAAATTATGTTTTGTGGGTTATTACTACCAAACCCGGCGAAACCTGAGCTAGAATAGCCAATCGTATACACGTTACCCGTCCTGTTGAAACTACGCTAACGTCGGACAGGTTTGTAGTGATTACATAGTTAATATATTGTATCTATATTTGAGTATATTATTTTCTTGTCGTGCCATTAATATGCTTACACGTTATCGTTATCTCTTTCCTAACTGTATATACCGTCATTGCACAATTACCTATCTTTTGTAAAAGCCTGAAGAGCGTTAGTCTACAGATAAATATAATAGAATTATAGTTAACTTTTCTATCCGCCTACGTTATTCGACTCCCGCGAAACGAAAATGAATCATTATTCGCTTCTCGACAGAGCGTTAGTCTACAAATAAATATAATGGAATTATAGTTAACTTTCCTATCTGCCTATGTTATCCGACTCCCGCGAAACGAAATTAAATCATTATCCGCTCAGTTAAGGTCACCCCTCTGGTACATCGTATACGTTTTAATCCGTGCTTCACGGCCAATTCCTATAAATTATTTATGGGCGTTTTCCTCTCGCGATCCCCCGATTAGACCTGCCTTCCTTACTTTCGCTTATATCTATGCATCTCTGTTGCACGGGAATCCACTCGAGATGAAGATATACGGCTCTTAATCGGTTTCAAAAACCCAGCAAAAAAGCCCATAATTCAGAAACCTCGTGGAACTGTCAATATCATCGTCACCTTAGAGTAGACGTTAATCGGTTTTTTAACGGCCCAAACTGCAATAACCGCGACCCAAATCTACGAAAACCGTGTTCAGTATTTTTTATGGGAAGCACATGTGGACCGCTCGGACCGCATCGATCGTCAACCATTTGTACCAAACACGGCTTTACCACAAGATTAATATGATTTATAAGAATTGAATAGTAACTGCCCGTAACCTATATCCGATCAATCGCTACTAACTCCCTCCCAATACTAGCGTTTCATCATCCCCAAATTTTTGTAGCCCCAATACTCCGCCAGGTGGGTTTAGCTCAATTTTTTCCCACGTAGCATTTAAATCATCTTAGAGTTCAAAATAAAAATAATAAAAAAAAAATCTATAGAAACAGGTGATTCATCACACGTATATCTACACACGCATTTTGTTCAGTAATGTGTTTACTCAATTATATGTTTTTATTTATTTTCATAGTTGGCGGTAGTGTGCCGTCATACATATTGTATGAAATTTTTTTTTAAATATTTAAAAAAAACACATAAATTACACACAATTTGAGAATGTAAATCATTAAGGGTAGTTATTGTTTACATGAATGTAAAAATAATTAAGTATAAATAAACTTATTGGATAGTTTCGAAGATATAAGCCAAAATATATCAAAGTTACAACATCCACACGCTTGAAATCAGCCGCGTAGCATATATACAAAATCAGAAGCGTTGGCTGTTGTAAGTGTGCGTCATCGCTGTGATGGCAATTGCTGGACATTGATTTGTTTATAAACGATGATTTTTTCCATCGCGCACGCTCCGCGCGCGCTCATTGGTTAAGTGAAATTGCGCGCGCTTCCCTGGCGTCTTATTTCCTGTTACGCATTTCCGTCCATTTTCGTGAAATCACTGCCACAGATTGCAGGAAAGCGAGAGGAAAGATGTTACACGTCAAAAACTAGACAGCAGCTCGCTAATCTCTGATCTTGAACTGGCCTAATTGCAATAGTTCTGCCTCTGCCATAGCTATATTGACTGGGTAGTTTAAGTAACAAGCGTTAGCACATGTTGTGAAATTTTAAGATGATTTAAGGGACGCCGGATAAAAATTCATTCTTCGATTTTTATAAACTACTATGTTTTATTTTTAACTGAGTATTTTATACGATATTCTAAATTTTAATTTTGTTTGCCTAAAGAGCATCGTTATTGTTATATTCCACTATTGCATTAATTATTGGATTAACCTGCCTCATTTACCATAGACCTAGGTCTAGTTAAGGAGGCTATGATTAATTTTTATATTAAACTAAAAAAATAAATAAAATAATGAAACATAAAAGTATTGAATAATGAAATAATAATAATAATGAATAAAAACACGAGAAATTAATTAGCGATTTATTAATTATTCAATGTAAAAAGTCACTTAAAACGAAAAAAAACTTAACGCTTTTTTTGATTTACACTATTTTACAAAATATCATTCGTAAATGAACTCGTTATTATCGATTTATCAATTTTCGCACATCAATTAGGTACCTCGCTCGATTATTTCGCTTTGTTTATCGCTTCGATTATCTCACAACTAGCCACCCTGGCCTCACGACTCGCGGCCGATTTCACACCGAACAAACTGTCAAAACACGACAACTACCTTGGGCTGCGGCGTAGTTCCGTATTTATACCCAAAAACTGGATTATCGAACCTCCTAGATTATTCTAGTATTAAGGAGAAGGTTCTCGTCTCTTCTAGGCTTTTCCAGGTGTTCCTCAAATGTTGCAGCTAATTCCAGATGTTCCAGAATGTAGTAGAAGATTCTAGAGGTTTATATGTTATTATCTTCATTGACATAGTACGAGGGATAATGTACGTAATTTTTTTGCCATTTCGTTACAATATATACACTATGTATTCTTTAATAAGTAAAAATCGTTCTATTTATCTTTTTTTAAATTTTACTTGTGATCACTTTACATAATTCCACTAAAGACTTCTAAACACGCCTTCCCATATAAAAAACTTCGCCTCTGTGGGACATATTTAATTTATATTTTTTATTGGACTATGTAGTTGTTTTTCATTCTGTATATATTTTTTCGTGTAAGAATTCAGTGCAATGATTTATATTTAGCAACTTTTATATTTAACATTCACGTAGGATGTTATTTTTCCTTTTTTCACAAAAATATTTTTATTTATTTATCCTTGTTGTACAATTTATTTTATACATGAATATGTGGATCATAATAATTTATATCATTTTATTTACAATATTACATATCTAAATACTAACTAACTAACCATAACGCCGTTTCCCCGCAGGGGTAGGCAGAGAGGATTGAACGCCACACTCTTCTATCTTGGCACACCACTTTTGCTTCGGCCACATTCATACATCTTCTCATACAAGTTCTACGGTTGTCGCGGCTTTTAACAGGGCCATCCTCATATACTCGTAGTATCTAATCGTGTCAGGTCTTTCGCTAACGCCCTCTATTCCTGTTGCCTTCAACACTCGCCTCGTATATTTTCTTAAGCATCCGAGGAAAGGACGGTTAAGAAAATATATGAGGCAATACATTCCACATGACCAAATCTCCATCTAAATACACAAATTTTAATTATGTTTTGTAATAATATGAAAAAAATATATATATACATATATAATATGTAAAAATCCATGTTTGGGAAAGCCAAGAAAAACGCTTTTTCTGGAATGGTTACGAGCTTCAAGAGATTGAAAATATTCCTATAAAGAGAAGTTGCTCGTCTCTCTGGAGCAGTAATGAACTTTACGGATGAGCAGACTCTGCGCTTCAGTATTTTCCAATACAATATTTTTCTAATTAAACTGTCTTCATCGCAACTCTGAAACGGTCAGCCGGTCGGCCAGCTTTGAGAGCGAAGTCTAGTTTTGAAAGGGGATGATATGTAATGTACGGGGGGTGAAGACAGTGGACACCCCACACCTCTATTCTCTACTCTTTGAGCTGACTTTTCTAAGACTCTTAAACTCGTACGGCCACTATATTGCCACACAACTTTAATCTTAATTTCGGCCACCATACATATGTTCCTGGGATATTTTTATGTAACAAGTATGAATATAGGCAAACATTTCTAGTGACTCAATTGATAGTTTGTATATATCTACTGAAGCGAATGGATATGTACTTGGCATTGTTGTATATATAGTGATCCGCCTGAATCTTCAAAATATTGCGACAAAAAAAATCTTTTTAACGTTTATATAATACTAAATATGCGCTTATATGTCAAAGTCTATATATTTCATAAAAATATGTATAATTTATGTTTATTATTATGGCAGATTAGACGAGTAAGGAAAAAACTAACCCATAAAAACTATGTTTTTATTACACTCCCTTTCTCATCTAATCAGGTTTCGTGCCTACTGCACGCGTCGAGGTCATTACTAATTTATAATGATTCCAATTTGAAAAACCCATTAAAATTTCGAAACATCCAAAATTATACTATAATTATTAAATTTTTTCAAACGAAAATTTGTTACATAATTTTTATCATCGCCACGACTCCGCCTGCAAAGTTTCAGCTCGATTGGATCACGGGAAAAGGGTTCAAAATCGATCCAAAGTTATTCCGGCAGACAACAAACTGCAGATGCTACGAGTTAAAAGAAAGGGAGTAAAAAGGCATGGATCTTAATATTATTATTCTCAATAAAATATCAAAAGTACCCCACCAATCCAAGTTATGTTAAACATATTAGCCGGGGTCAAATGTTACAAAATACGTTTTATGTAAATATTTCATTAGCGGTTAGTTTTACGGCAAAACTGCTTACACTAAATTGTAGCTTATAAAATTTTCTCGTCTGTATCGGCTTACTGCTATGCCCTACGCGGCCGATGGTAGCCGCTGCGCGGCTGTCTGCAATTGACCATCGCCCATCACTTGGTGCTATATGTATGTATATATATATATATATATATATTGCATTGTGTAGAGTGATCACTTAACCCAGCTAATACGGATTGTAAGCCCTGAGCCATGGTACAAAAGACTTCCATTCATGTTTTTCATATAAATAGCTTCGTCTCTGTGAGACTTCTACAATTTACCTTAATTATTTATAAGCAACAAAGGAATGCTAAAGAAACTTCAAATAGTACAAAAAAAGTGTAATAGGAGAACAAAAATAACAAAAATGTTGAATGCCCTAGGACTAGAAACAGAAATCAAAGAATAAAATATAATGAATAAAGAATAAAGTATAATCGGTGCAAATATTTAAAATTAAACACGGATTAGTACCTAAATACTTTGATGACAGGATGAAGCTGAATAGGGATTTTCATTATTACAATACAAGAGGAAGCGACAACATAAGACTTGATGTGAACTTGAAGAAGAAAAAGAAAAACACCTCACAAAATTGTATAATGTATAAAAGCTTAAAAATCTTCGATAGCCTGCCAAAGGAAATTCAAAACACGGTGAATATAAGGAGGTTTAAACAGGGGTACAAAAACTTTATTGTAAAAACTTTTTAATGACTAGATGGAATGCAATATGTTTGAGTGAAATCATGTATTAGCCCACACAACATTATGTGTGGAACTAAATAATTAAGATAAATAAATAAATTAATTAATTAAATATTAATCCCGCAGTGGTCAAATCCAGTAATTGTGTTCTCAGAACATACATATAAAAATATTATTAATATAAATAAGTGTTACAAATAAGATGAAAATCGAGATACGTGAAAATAAAATATACGTTGTATCATTACTAATTAATTATGCGCTATTTTTGATGCAGATACTAAGATGATATCCACTGAATATCATTATTGTAATATAATATATTTCATTGTATTATAACTTAATACCGCAATAAAATTCACCAAAAAAGGGTTGTATTCAAGATCCAGGGATGTCTAGGAATTTAGGGAAGAAAAAAACGTTGAGCTAAGCCTTGAGGAAAAACGTGACATAAATAACTTGGACGTGCAATGTATCCCCTACCAGCGAATTGTCAGCGCTTACGCTAAGGGCGGCGTAATGTGGAGAAATTGAACAGTTTAGTTAAGGGTTGCCGGGGAAAGGATGGGGGATGCGGGGTTGTCGAGCCTCTCAACGAGAGAAGGGTTAGTTTAGTTAAGTTAAGCGGACGCGATGAGCAAAGTGTCACATTTCATTTCATATCTACAAAATTTACTAAAAGGTTGATAGTCATACCATAAAAATCTAATTTGTGGCCAGGGGAATCAATCAAAAAACTCGAAATGTTTCACTATTGATTTTTGTGACTCATGTTATGTTATGTTATGTTTATGTTAATTTATATAGCGCCGTTTTTGCGTTAAAGACGCTTCAAGGGCGCTTTACAGGTGCGACATGCGAAAAAAATCGTTTTTAGGCTCTTCTTGAAGAATTCCTAGTTCTCCATAAATCGCAACACTGGAGGCAGCTGATTCCACATAGCTGGGCCCGCAAAGCTGAAATTACGTTCCGCAAACTTGGTGGCTCCAGGTCTCCTTGGTCCTCATAGTCTTTTATTTGTTCTATTTTATTACAATTTCCTCGATCATTTATTGCAATGTTTTCTAACCATTTCTTGCATTTTTTATAATCAACAAGGATTCCGTAGTTCACGTAGCAAGCAACACGTAGTTCTACAAAATTTCGTTACTGCAGTAAATAGAAAATATTGGGCTTCACCAGCCAGTCAGTCAGCTAGTTATTCGATTTTTGATTCATGTCACTGCACAGTCGGGCACTGACAAATCTATCGCTAGTATATAATTGTATTATCACGGGTCGTGGCTTTAGTAGAAAAATGAAAACTTTATTGTCATTTTCTAGATCATTATTTCATTTCAAAATCGCATTTTAGTAGTTGCATTTATTTAAATCGCAGTTAAGTACTTCATTTGATTATTTCGCTTAATATCTATCGCTCCGATTACCTCACAACTGGCCACCTCTGCCCTCGTGCCGCGGCTGATATTATACCGATAGAAATGTAGTAAAAACTCAAACTGCATAGCTGTCGATCCCGCTTTATATACGCAACACGTTGGTCTTTCTCTCTAGAAGATTCTTTTATTTTCAAGTGTTAACAATCCTAATGTTGTCATCGACATGTTACGAGGGATTTTATACGTAATCTCTTTTACCATTTCATCACAATATATACATATATTTTTTTTATTATTACAATATATTTGTATAATAATAAAATAATATAGTGTATAGACTGTTTATATTACAACTGTGTATTGCTTAATGTTTAATTATTTTTTGTATTGGTAATGACATAATATTAATCACATCTTAATAATAATATCTAGCTTTAACACGTCACAAATGACATGCTTTAATATGTTTGGCCGGGTCCTAAAGAATACGTTTGCAAAATTTTGCGTCAGATCTGTCAAACGGTATAAATTTATATGAAAAATGGGAGGAGGAAAATGTGACCTAGGTTTCCTTAGAATGGAGCTCAAACCACCGACCTAAGGATCGCTAGGTAAGAGCCTTAACCACTAGACCAACAAACTGCTCGTTTTTTTTTATTATTATAATATATTTTTTATGTGTTAAATTTTATTCAAAATTTCTCAGTCAAATTTTGCAATACGTCCAACCATTTTTAAATCATCGACCACGTAGTTCCACAGAATTTTTTTATTTCGTGAATTGGAAATATTTAGCGTCACCAGTCGGTCTTTGGCCATGGAATCACATGCACGTTATTTTAGTTGCGGGCATGTTTATTATTAATAAACACATGTGTCGATATTTTTTCGGACGATGTTTATTATTAATAAACACATGTTTAGATATTTTCTCCTTTGTGTATCTTATGCATTTATCGTGCACAAATTTCTCTTCTGAATAGCGTCAAAGAATTAAATTTTTCAGAATACCGATGAAAACTCAATTTCGTCAAATCGAATTTGGATTAAATTTTAATTTAAAAACAAATTTTCCTCCCCGAAAAATTTAAGGCTCCATCGACGACGGCCTTATGCACTCCTTGAGGGTGTTTATTATTTTCACTTCTATCTTAAGTAATCAAACAATTTTTCATTTCTGTGTTTTCATTAAGGCAGTTTAGTGATGGTTTTTCTTTTATATACGAGTAAGTACGCAGAGTTGGATGTTTTTGAAATGAAAATTTTTAGGCGTAAACATTCACGTTTTAAGAAAAAGTGAAATGTTTAAGCAACGTAAAAGGATAGAGTGGAGGTCCGTTGGTTCGAATCCCGGTAGCAGCTAAAATATTTTTTCGTTAATTTGATTTTTCTTTACGTCTTTTCTAATTGATTAATAAATTTATTAATAATTTACAGAACGTGGTTCTGAAATTGCAACTCCACAATAATAATGTGTTTTTTATATTGTAACGAGGCTAAAAAGAATCACGTACTCATATCAAGTGACAATTATTTGAAATGATCATAATATTACCGAAGATTCCAGAACGGCCTAGCATAATCTACAGCTTACGCGAAACATATACAAAAGTCTGGAAACCACGAGGAAGTTCTCGTAAACACTTGAAACGTCTAGAAATTTGGATATCAGCATTAGCGAATATAAATACGGCACACGGGAGTAAGGACGGGTGAGATGTTGTTGTTGACAGCGGCACGGAAGCGAAGCGAACGCAGCGACGAGTTGCGAGAGGCCAGTCAGTGGTGCCAAGTGAGCGGAATTCGACAGCTCTTACGTAGCGAAATAAACCGAAGCGAAACAAGACTTGCGGAAATTGGATGGAATGTTCTAGTGAATAGTGAATAAAGTTTTTATGTGATTAAAAATTCTATCTGTCTATTTAAGTGTGATAAATTTACGAAACAGATTAATTTAATAGTGTTAAGTGACTTTGTACGTTTGGTTAATTAATTAATCAGTATCTAATCAATAAATCTGTTATTAAATTCCAGCGTTTTCATTAATTCCTCCTGCAGCCACGACACGTGACAATATAAAAATAAATGTTTGAAGTAAAAGTAAGTGAATAATAATAATATTTTAGTAAATGGCGTAGATGCAATGAGGATCATGCTTTGTTTAAAGAGATGAGCGTATCATGGTTCTCTCTTATACATCTGGAACTTAGTGCACAAGGCGTCTCCATTCCTCCCGATCTTGAGACTCGCTGATCTTATAGAAGACCTTCCCCTTACTCGCTCCCCCTCAACTGCCCCTGTCACGAGCTTCGGCAAATAATCGTGTAACTGCACACAAATCTGAATCATTTTAGAAAATTTTGAAAAGATCTAGAATATGCGAATTTATACCAGAAGCTCCAAGATAAAACATACATATATATATATATATATATATATAAATAAAATAATAAAATCTTTATTTTAATCACACTTAAATTTTGTTGTAAAAATTCAACACGTTTCAGGAGCGACACTTGCTTTTTCAAAACAATGAATGTACTAAAATTAATGTTCAAGTATGCTGGTATTTTCGAAATTTCTAGATGATTTTAATGTTTAGGAGAAGGTTCTCGTTTTTGTTACAGGCTTTTCTTGAATGTTGTAGCTCAACCTAGATCGCTACAGGCCATTCTTGATCCTTCGATAGTATTGTGACATCTTACGAGGGATTCTGTTTTTAATATCTGTTGCCATTTCGTTACAATACTTACATCATCAAATAGAAAACAAACAAAATAACAAATCAATTTCCATAACGTAATTTTTGACAAATAAGAATTGCTGTAGGTTAAATATCATTTGGAAAACCGTTATCCCAGCTTTAGATAGGTAAGTCGTGACTTCGTGAGACGAGACGCGTACGCATTTCGTTGCATAACATAACTTCCACTCTTATTCTACGCCCCTAAATAATTAAAACCACAAAAATATTTTTAAAAAACACGGTCGGTACTGCAGGCATTGACCAAATCCGCCCACTTGGTTCACGGTGAAAGTGATTGCTCATAAATTATTGCACCCTCAATTCATTTTCTTCATCCCTTCGCAAGCGATGAATTGATTAACCCTTATATTCATTAATAATGTTCCAACTGGTATAAAAGTATATTTTACCTTATCCTACATTCATTAAAGCCTACAATATTGAGAATTTGTTCGTTTTTTTGTAAAAGGAAAGAGTTAGGGTTGTTTGCATTATCCACTCGAGAATAAATATTTCCTAATACGAAAGTTTCGAGTTTTGCAAAGTTTAGAGATTTAACCAACATCAACACCTTGTGCGAGAGAAGTTTTTTTTATTTAATATAAATATATTTAATATCTCTCTCAAGTAGAAACTGAAAGAAACAAAGACGTGAACCTACGTCTCGTTTTTTTTATTCTAGTCTTTTAAGTTTTAGGATAACAATCTTAAGATCCAAATATTGCTATTTTCAGAATACGGCCGATATCTGAGTGCATTGATGTAGTTTAAGATGGTAAAACTAAAATCGATTTTTTGCAGATTCGATACTATACGTAGGGACCATTGATATATATATATATACTTTATTATTTTTACGATAATATGGAAATATAAAAAAAAATTATGGCAAAAAGGTGTATGCGATATTTTATGGGTTCACTGGTAGATATTTTCGACAATTTCTATTTTTTTCATGGTACAGATATCAAAAGGGGATGCCCGAAAATACTTATAAGAAAATAATATTGAAAAATATTCAGCGGCTTTTGAGATATTAAGAACTTATTAAAATATTATGTCATAAGTAAACATTTATAGCTACAAAACTCAATGTCTGTCTGTCTGTCTATTCTCTATACATTTTGTTCGATTCGACTCAAATTTTGCATACTTTTGCTATAAAACCGAGCAAATAACACAGGTGACATTTCCCTCCTCCCCTTTTGATATATTTTCTGATACATTTTCAATGCAAATCTGAACCGTTCTACCGATCGGACTCAAAATTTGGAAACTTATTTTTTAGGACCAGTCGGGTAATAAGGGGGGTAACATTTCCTCTTCCCCCAGATATACTTTATGTACAAATCTACATCGCTTTACCGATTGGAGCCAAATCTTGCACGCATATTCCCGACGGAAAAAATAGGCCATACTTCTTCCCTAGACACCCTATCCATCCCAGCCTTGAGTAAATGGAAACATTGTTTTAATTGGAGGCTTTGCAAAACAATGGAACCTTTGTTTCCCGCACAAATTTATTTTCAACTTAATCCTTAACCCGTGCAGCGCCGGGTATGAATAGCTAGTAAATAATATGTACAAACGTTTTTACCCACTGTTTTTAAAAAATAAAGATGCGAACACGGAATACGTGTCACATCAATATTCTTACTATTCTCAAACTAAGCTAAACGCTTGTGCTATGAAAATAGGACTAACTTGCTAGTCTGGAGTGAGATTCGAACCCGCAATCTTTGGATCACGAGGCGAGTGTCTTAACCACAGGACCAACAAGCTACTCGTTAGTTTGTTAGATCATTATAAGATTCAGTTAAGTTTTATATTGTATACTGGCAGAAAGGAATTATTTTCCCTCTGTTGGGTGCACTGAGTGCTTTTTTTTTCTGGCGGTCCTGACTTCGTTACCGGAAGTCATCGTGTGCTTCTTTTTGTTTTGCCATTTATTATCCCCTTGAGGGTTAGTTAACTTTGTCAGACTTCAAGCCATCCACTGCCGCCACTGTGGGACTTGTCTTTGTACGTTTTCTTATTACTCATTCTTTTTAATTATATTATAATAAGTCTTCTACTTTGTACGCCCTACTCTGTCCATAACCCAAGAGGGGTTATAAAGTAAAAAGTGATAATGATGTATCTATCATAACACCCACAATCAATTAATGCAGTCTTAATGTTTACAAAAAGAACATTTAAAAGAGTAACACATAAAAACCAAGTTTTTGTTATACTCTCTTTCTTTGTAAAATATAACAACAATTAAAGACGAATTAAAACATATAACATTACACTAAACTTACAGTAATTTAATATATTTCTAAAATGTCAGATCTTTTGAGTTTTGATAAGACACTTCACGCTTTGAAGATTAAATTCTAAAAACATTTGTCAGTCAATTTAGATTTTCGACATTCGTAGTGAAGTACTATTTATGTAAACTGATGGAGTAATTCAAATTTAGAAAATATTCCGCGACGTTATCGGGCCGCCGTTGCTAATCAAACTTTTCTAATGATTCCAATTTGAAAAAACCAATAAAATTTCTAAAAATCCGAAAATATACTATAATTATTA